>VZSZ01005927.1:30104-50326 GCA_013398815.1 Ibidorhyncha struthersii | reverse complement strand
TTCCGCCTCACTGGGGCAAGGGACACCTGCCTGGTGGTGCTGGTGTTACTGTGGGTGCACTGATGCTGCAGAAGAGCTTGGTGGGGCTGGAGGAGGTGCTCGCTGTTAGCGGTGGTGGGGACACAGCGGGACAGGGGTTCACGTATCCTGCGGTGCTGCGTCTCCAACGCACGTGGAGCCACTCAGCACTGGGGTGGCCACCACGCTGGCTGGTGAACGATGTGGCTGTGAAACCCAGCAGGACAATCTCTGCTTGAGGATGAGGAGGGATGGAGGCTCAGTGCGGGTGGGACAGCAGGCGGCTGGGCGCTCCCAGTGAGGGATGCAAAGCTGGAGGGTTAATGGGGCAGGTGGAGTGCAGTTGCTGTGGTTATCTGATCTCCTCTTTGTCCTGACAGCTCTCTCTGGGTCCCTTTCGGGGCTGCCCTGGGGATGCGCTGGCGTGACTCAGCCACACGCCCACGCTCCCACCCCACCCCGCTGCTGTGGGAGGTTCAAAGGCCGAGCGTAAACTGGCCTGAACCAAAATGCTTGGCATAAACTGGTCTGAATCAAAATGCTTGGCTGTGACGGTTCTTTCCTGTGCTGGGGATTATGACGTTTGGTCTAATTCTGCGCCATCAGATAAGGCTCAGCTCCTGCCCAGGCGTGCAGGCGGGGCCCAAAGGAATCAGCAGGATGCTGAGTGAGCGTAACGCTCCCCGGTACCCTGTCCCTCTGCGGGGTTAGATCCAACTCGTGAAACTAGAGCGGCTGAACTACGGCGCAAAGATATGTTATATACACTCTATGCATACATGCGCACACACGGTATGAACTCCTGATGTGTTGGCTCAGTGCGAGAGCTGCGGGTTCGCTCATCACGGGGCAGCAGAGCCCCTTCCTGCAACCCCCCGAGCAATGTGACGAGCAGCTCTCACATGGGAATATTTTTGTCCTTTCATCACCTCCCCAGGGGCAAAAGTGTGTGCAGTGGAGTGTCTTGTTTTGGCAGGGGTTAGGGTTTTTTTTAAAAAAACAACATGTTTCAAATACACCAGTTGCTATGTGTTTCTGTCAGAGAAAGCCGGGTCAGGGATGAGTGCCGAGCGGTTGAAGCAGAAGTGGTGGGTTTTGCAGCGAGTCTCAGTTTCTGGTTTGCTCTAGGTTTGGCCTCCCCCAAGTTGTTTCCCACGCACACGAGCGCTGTTTTCAGTGCGAGGAGATCAGTTCCAGAGGGAAAAAAATGTCAAACCCAGTGGCCTGGGTAGACTTTGAGTTTTCTTCCTCAGAGGCCTCTGTCAACAGGGGCCACAAGTGGGTTACCCTCATAGCTGTACGCAATGGCAGTGTGGGAAACGGAGATGCAGAGAGGACGGGACTGATGGAGGTACGTGGAGATGCAGGACCGTGCTCTCCGAAGCTCTAAAGCTTGCGTGCACGCCCATATCACCGTGCTGTACAGCAAAGAAGATGTGGCAAAGTCTTGGTAACTGCAACGATGTCAGGGTCTGAACCAAAGGGGAGAACGCCCACACCTGGGCCAACAGGAGAAGCTCCCAAAGAGCGATGCTTCTTGAAAACTAGTTTCAGCAAAGACCCCAGAGCAGTCCAGTGCCTTGAACCGGGTGGGACCTTCAGTCCTTTGAAAAGCCCTGATGTTCAGAGCTGAAAATACGTTCCTCTGTCTTGCTGGAGGTCAGTTCACCCATTCTTCATCCCCAGGTCATGCAACCACAGAGGCGTTCGGGTGGCAGCAGTGCGATCCCACGGGAAGGCCGCCTGCCTCTGCATTTTGTGCACAACTGATAAGTTCCTCCAGCGCTGTGTGTAGCCATGGAAGGCTACACACAAGAGGCAAGGATCTGGCCATCCAGTGAGGTGTTTGGCCATGGAGGTTGTGTTCCCACAGCTGCATACTCACGTGTCTGATAAAAGACTTTTCATAAAACATGTAAAGATAGTGAAAACCTGCTCGACCTCTGGGGCTCAGGTTTTTGAGGTAGAATAGCTCAGTAGAGCTCCTTTGTTCCACCCAAAGAACAAAATATATAGGGTGCTGAGAGGACTCTGGTACAGGTTCCTTGTCCAGAAGGTGTCTGCACTAAAAACGCTTTTGTAGACTCATTCCAGGCTAATGCCCCCTTTTGATTTCTTACTCTGCATCCATCTGCCCTGACTTAGCAACCTGGCCATTAAGGGTGAGCTAGTTACTGTAGGCTGCCTTTTAGTCAATGGGAGGAACAGGCCAATTCATCCCAATCTGAGATAAACCACAATGATTACTCTGGAGGGATTCTTATTTCTCTTGACTTTAAAGGGAGCTTTCAAGTCTGGGTTGAAATTAAGCATCTAACTTTTAAAGCTCATGACATGAATCTCACCCTGAAGGTACACACCATTTAGGTGCTCATCCAGCGTGCAGTTCACTGTAAAATCCCTGCAGGAAAATGGCCATTAGAGAGTCAGGCATTGCGTTCATTTCAGTAGGGGAAATGACGGAGATCATAAACTGTTAGCAAGGCTACAAAGGATGTTTCCCCTGTAAGTGTCCAGGGTCTCATTGGCTGTGTCGTCTTTGACCAAGCATGACCAGGGAGTGCTTGACACCCGTGCTGTCCTTGACTGAGGAGCAGCCTCAGACCAGGCTGTCCATCTATCCCATCTGCAGCTGAGAGTCAGCCCTGGGGACATATCCAGGGAAACCACACCCCTTGGACTTCAGTTACAGCTGATGACATGCACGGTCAGATTTTCAAAGGTATTTATTTGCCTAAAGTTTCAAAAGGCCATTCATTGTCTAAGGCTTGGAGGAATTTGCAGAAGTACTTCAGCTGTCTGATTTTGGAGCCTGACTTGCCCAGGGACATTGTAATCCTGTGTAGGAACCCACGTACAGCTTTAGGTACCTTTGGGAATTTTCTGCTGAACACAAGTCATTGTTCTAGTAAAAGCGTTAGAATTTGGTTTAACAGTAGAGGGTCTTCTGTGGTCTGAATTACAGTAAATTTACTTACAGTTTTCATTACTGGAAAGTTCAGGAGAAGGAATTATCCCACCAGGGAGTGCTGTTTAATTTCTGAGCAACCATTTTCTTGTCCTGATATAAATTTGATTGTAATGACAGGTAATTGTGGCAGTAGTATAACAATGATAAACCGTTGTGGAAATAGCAGTATTTTCAGTGCAACTTTGTGAAAATCCTTCAGAATGTAAACTAAATTAAACCAGAAAACCAGCTAATACGGGCTTAGTTTTTATGCCATGTTTGGTTCACTTTTGACTCAGTAAAGACTAAGACAGAAGAGGAGAGGAACCGATCTCAGTATTTGGCGTCACCCTTCTGTTTCACTAAGGTCGTTATAATCTACTTTGAGATTGTACACAGATCTTAAAATGTCAGAAATTGCCTCTTTCTACATACAGCAGATCCAGAACTGGGCAAGAAGGGGTTGATGTGGGCTGGGCACGTTGAGGCTTCACAAATGTGAGCCTTGCCTGTAGCCTGATCTCTACAAAAGTGGTAGCACTGTCATGTTAGACCTCCCCAAACACTTTTCTTTTTTGAATCTAGAGCCCTTGCAGCCCTGGTTTCCATCCTCCTTTGCCTCTAGAAGGGGTCAGGTTTTTTCTATCTGATTTGGATCTCATGCATCCCAACGCTTGGGCCACAGATATCAGCACATTTTATTTAGCCCGAGTAAATACTTCACCCACCCCCTTCTTCTACCTCGGGCTTTGCCGCATCATTTGCACCAACTGATCCCTTTGCCGTGCTCTGAGAACACTGCTATCGTCTTTACTTAAATTTCACACTGGTCTAAGTGTCGAAGGCTAAGTTCTGGCATGCAGAATCGAACGGATATTCACATTTTTAAATTAGCAGGCAGTAGAAATGAATGAATGGCTCTTCCCTAAGGTAATATTCTGGATCTGCTCAGTACAACAGTCCTGAAAACTGGGCTGCTGCTGGTAATAACACAGCCTTAGCTGGGGCCTCCGCAGCACAGGAAGGCTGGAGGTTGCAGCAGCAGCAGCTCAGCAGTGTTTACCAGGGCAGGAGGAATAAGCTCAGCGTCTAATTCCCCTGGGAGCACAGCGCGCTGATGTTTGCTGTCAGTCCAAATCTTGTCTCCGAAGGAAACAATGCGAAAAGCCAAACCTCTCGCCGACTCTCACTCCTTGATTTCCCTTTTGCAGCGGGCTATTCCCATTTTCTAGGTCGGAAAATACAGCATTTAAAGAGTGTGTTGAACAGCGCAGCCCCAGCTCCCCTCCTCGGACCCGCTCCTGCGCTGGTGTGGGCACAGGCACACACATACAAAACACAGCACCTGGATAACTGCTCGAGCAGGGATTTCTTTTTTTCCCCCCGCTGTGCTTAACATGGCTATTTCGATGGCAGCTCGCCAAGCAGGAAAAGCAGATCAGCAAAAAGAGGCACATAAATTTATGTATGGACTTTGTCAGCCCGTGCAGGTAGTTGGCCAGGTCCCCGCAGCCAGTGCTGCGCTCGGTTGTGTTAATGTCATTGTTCTTGTGTCGCGCCTCTTGGTAGGATGCTGTGCCTTAGGGACGCAGCCCCACTGCTGCTCAAGTGTGCGTTGTCCTCCACTGTGCATCCTGCAGGGCAGCCCGGTAAAACAAGAATGTCAAGGAGAGACAGTGCAGATCACACACGCGAGAAATCTCTATTACAGATTTTTGGGACTCTGGCTTAGAAAGGAAAACTGGGAAAACCTGAATTTTTGGAGAGGGGATGAGATATCCAAGGCATGAGAAATTGTCAGGGAATTATCTGATGAACCCATTTGATGGGATTAAATAAAAAGTGAAAAATAAATGCTTTTTCTCTCTGTTTCTTTGTCACTATTGCTAAAATATTGAAGTTTAAACAAGGAGGCTTTTAATGGAGGGTTGTCTCACAGGGTGTATTGTATTCATTGGAGTTTGCTCTCTCCTTGGCTAATTATATATATTTATCCATCTTATTGAAAGCTTCTCCAGGGCAAAGAGATGCTGGTTTATTTCTTTATTTAATAACAGAAATGCATAGCGCAGAGAGATCTGTTAAATATCAAGGCAGTTCAGTCTCTGATACTCTGGCTTCTGGTAGGGGCTGGAAGGGGACGTTGCAGGGGGGTGATAGGAACAAGGAGCTCCCACTTCCACGTGACATGGCTGCAGGCAGGAGGAGGGGAAAGCCGGGGCAGGAGATCCTGTCAGCAGTTTGGTCTGAGACTATATTAAGGATGTTATGGGCATCTACCCTTTCCTTAGGATCCATTGGAGAGTCAAGTCCAGCCCCGTTCCCCCTCGTTGTCTGTGCTAGGTGATCGCTCTGTAGCTGTTATGTCCCCTCTCCTCAATCCACCCAACTCCTCTTCGTGTGTCCGGGTTTCACTAACCATCCCGTGACCCCCTGTAACTCTGTAAGGTCTCGGCGTCTGCAGCATCTTCGGGCAAAGAGCTCCAGAGTGCACCCACCTGGTGCATGCAGAACCGGCTCCTTCTGCTGCTTCTGCACATGCCATCCACAAGCTCCATTTGAAACCCCTTAGTAGAGGAAGAGGCCATGGACAGTCCTTCTCCAGGTAGTCTCTCCTTACTTGCAGGCTCTCTACCCTTCCCGGCTGGTGCCTGTCCAGGCTTGCAGGGGTTATCCCTGTACTTGAGTGATGTGGCTGTCCATACCCCACCAGGGACAGAAAGGTGGACCCGTGGCTTGATGAGGAGAGCAAACTTTGGTCCGGAGAGCACACAGCCACCCTGTGTGCTGGGCTGTGTTGTCTCAGACGGCACGAAGAGCCAAGGCACAGGATCTTCTGCGTGCGAGCAGATGTGCCTCTGTGGTGCCGGCGGAGGTGCATCGGGGCTGCGGGAGGCTGTGCTGGTGCTCACAGCCCTGCTCTGGGGCATCTCGGGGACCCCGGGCACCTGGAGCACCCACAGATCACACCCAGCAGCAGCCTCAGCTCCTTTCTATTCCATAAAGGCATTTCAGGCAATAACCTGCTGTACTAAATGGGCGATCTTTTAATTTGTGCCTGGTTTAATCATGGAAAAGTTGTAACACTGGGAGAAAGATCCCGCTCCTGTATAGGCAAGGACTGGCCTGGGCAGGAATGTGTCTGTGTGACACGGTCACAGCAAAAGTGTCATTACAGCCTGCCAGGGAGCAGTGCTCATTTTCCTGCCAGCACGGGTTGTTTCTCTGCTTGCGACCATCAACCTCCTGAATCCCTGGACATGGCACAAATGTGGGGGGTCATTTTCTTTCTTATCAATTTTGTTTTGGAGCTTGGTGAAAAATGTGCGATCTTCATTCGAAGCTGCTGCTAGACAGCTATGTGCTGGCTCCTTTGACTTATTTATATCCTAAGGATGCTGCTTTATTTATTTCCCTTTTTGCTTAGCTATCCAGTCGAGCACTGTACGTTTTCTTCTGCGGGAAGATGAGCTCTCAGGAGTATCTTCTGCTTTATGGCTTTGTGCAGATTCTGCAGCTTTGGGTACTGTCAGTTATACATTTGCTTTTTGAGTCAAAGGGGATGTGGTCTTTGTACCTGGAGCATTCAATTGGGAAAAACTGCCTTAGATCAGCTAAAGGGTTGCGTTGCTCTTTGGAGTCACGCTCTGGATTTGCAACACCCACCTGTGACGTCACAGCTGACGTTATGAGCACACAGGGATGACATCATACGGGCTGATTATCACTATGGATCCAGTCTTGCACACCATCTATTCCCCGCCTCGGCTCTCTCCTTTTCATCTCAGCCAGCCACCCTTAAGGGGTGCTTTGTCTTTAAGCATCATCTTCATCTCATGTGAGAAGCAGGCGAGTGAAGCGTTACAAGGTGAGAAAGTTGGATTTTAGTGCAGGAGCGTGAATGAAGTAAATAAAATTTTGGCTTCTGTGTAGAATCTGACATAGACTCTCAGGCGCTGGCACCTGGAGCTGGGCTCCTCTATCCAAATTTAGATGGCTTCAGCTGAGCTATTCATCCAGATTCCCCGCATAGCTGATAGGCAGTGCTAGTGCGCGATTCATCTCATCCTAAGGTGCATGTCAGAAAATAGGTCAGATGGATTGTGCTTTAAAAGTGCTCATTTTCCTAACGGCAGTTGTGCTGACAAGCACAGATGTAGATAGTTCTGTATGTCTGGAGTCGGGGGAGGCAGAATCCACCCTTGGAAACCAGCAGGGTTGTCGCATGGAAAAGGATGCTGATATAATTCCTGCTGTTTCCCCCAAGGGAGCATCAGTCTCCCACACCAGTACCCCCAGTCCTGTTGGGGCTGGGTGTCCGTAACAAGCCCCATCCAGAGGACAGCCCTCTCTGCACGCTGGGGAAAGAAAACCAGTGCCAGGGCATCATCAGCACACTGAGCCGCCGGGGCGTAGAGCCTGCCGTGCTGACCTGCGTCCCTGAGTTTGGGGGCCCGATGGCAAACTGCAGTTCAGCAAACTGCAGAGAAACTGTCAATAGCGAATTCCTGCGAAGGCGAGTGGTGGGAGCAGCCTGATCCCGCTGCCCGAGCATCGAGCCTGAGCTCATGGTATGCTCCTGCTGCCCCAATTGCCTCCTGGATGGGCAAACTGTTTTTTCCATGTCTTTCAGAGGAATGTAACTGGGAGCTGAAAATATCACCCTGCGCCCTGCTCTCCCCCTGCCAACAAGTGGGCTTGCTGGAAGGGCAGTGCTGGGGGGCTCGGCGCTGTATCTGCTGCGTGGCAGCTCCCTGCAGAGCCAGGCGGAGCGGGGAACATCTCTTAAGGGAGATTTCGGCACTAAAACGCAGCCCTCTGTGGCCCCTGCCCAGCAGTGGGAGATGGAAGGGGAAAGGGCAGTTCATGCGGTGCACTCTGCTTAGGGAATGTACTTATTTTTAATGATAATGTTTAGAAATTAGATTCCCATCTGATTAGGGCAGGACCTAGCCCTTTCTGTGCAGCAGTTATCATATCATTGGCCATAAGGGGTAATAAATAACGCTGAGAGACGATGATAATGCCGGAGATTGAGAGTAGGGTGTAAGAGGAGGTGTGCAGCATTTTGAATAGGAGTCCTTCCTGCCAGTGACCGTGTTGAGATGGTGTTTGCGTGCAACGGGCAGATGTCCAGAAGCCGCTGCATGATATACCAGAGCCAAGCGTTGGTCATCAGTGGGTCCGGCAAGACCTGGTGGCAGCCACCACGTCCCTGAGCGACCAGTGCCCTGCAGGGGGGATTTCACGCAGAGGGAACGTGACAAAAGCTACAAAAAAAATAATGTTCCGCTAGACTGTCCAGAAAAATGGTGTCAAGCCATCCATGGTTTGTGGCTGTGGGGGCAAACGAGGCTGCTGCCCTGGGTCAGAAGCAGAAGTCCTCACTCCTGGGCACAGGAGAAGCACTAACGCACCGCCTGAGCAGAGCCGGCAAACCATCTGCGGCTGGTTTCAAGCTGCAGCCAAATTTTGGATGTGCTCCCTTCCCTCTGCCGGGCCCATGCCCCCAGACGGGCACAAATAATCTTGCAAATAAATACATACAACTAAACCGGTGTGCACGTACAGTAACGCCCCTGTGTGTGCACACACGCCACTCACCGCCACAGCCTTCGGCTGCTGAAGATTTTTGCAGCCGAGCTGTAAAGAAGGTGAAAAGACAGGAATTTGAGGAAGCAGGGAAAAGAGGGAGCGCACTGCAGGCTGATGGAAAACCCGACAGCACCTTAACCCCATCAGCACGGGCTGGCATCGCCCTAACCGTCCACTTCGCTGATGGGAAGGGGCAAGCGACGCTGAGGCTTTTGACAGCGCTGGATTATGGAAGGGGTCGGCAGCTGAAGGCGGCGGGCTATTGTCTGAGAGATGAAATTTATTACAGGGCACCACACAAAGCCTAAATTAGGCTATCCAGGAAAAGCAAAAAAAAACGCCTTGGTGTGTGTTATATGTATGCAGAGCTTGTCATATCGAGTAATGTAGTGCAATAAGGCTGAACCAGGCAGTAATGGGCTGCGTGGCTGCTTTTTTGCTTCTCTCTCTGTGTTTTTTCTGTTGTTGTTACTGCAGTGGGACCTTAATGGGGTTCTTTAAACAGATGCTTGAGGAGTCGCACTCCAGCGACCAGCGATTAAAAAAAAAAAGAAAGAGAAAGGAAAAAATAAAATAAAAAGAAAAAGAGGGGTAAGAAAATGTTAAAAGCACAAGATTGGCAGAAATCATTTTTCAAAAGAAAAGAGCTTGGGGGTGGGGACGAGCTGGGAGAAGACTGTCAGGCTGTGGAAAAGTTTAATAAATTCCATGTCACTCTAAAGACCGTCGTGTGCAGAGTTGCCCAAGGCCAATAAAACCCGATAAACCTCTGATAGGCTGGCTCCGCTGCACTGGCACACGTTATTGCTTTGATACCTTACACAAAAATAGGGTGCTTTTTTGTTGTTTTTGATATGGTAAGGGGCCTTGCAGTGTGCTGTTCTTTATAAGATATATATATATAAAATCCATGATAAAAACACCAAAGGATTTAAGTGTGTAGCTGTCATCAGTTACTATTTAACTGAGCGAAACATGTTAAAAGCAGCAACAATACAATATAGCAGTGAACGCATGAAAGCTCAGGCAATCTTCCTCCCACATTTAAGGGAAAGTGCTTTTTAAAACTGTAATCTTGGTAGGATTTGTGGGGAGGGGGAGAGGGGAAGATGGAGAAAGCAGGGAGAAGCAGCCTTTATTTTTGTTTAACTTCAGTGAGTCATTTGCCTGGTGTGGCAAACCTTGGAGTGTTTGCTTAATTTTTCTGCTGGGAGCGGCTCGGCTGAACTAAGGTGTTCAGGGCTGTGACCCACCGGGTCTCACCGCAGGACGGGGGTCTGACGGGCCAGGGGAGGGTATAGCACGTACCAGCTCGGGGAGCAGCAGCGATCTCTGTGCTCACATCTTCGGGTGATTCAGCTGAGCTCTCCGAGCCTTTATTTCCCTCCGTGGTCCTCATCGTGGAAGCACGGGTATGGTTTTCAGGGCACGTTGCGTAGCGCACCCTTCCCAGCGCAAGCGTGTGATTAATGTATTTAAAAGGACCTTGGCTGTTGGGAGCTATGGGAAATCTGCTGGTTTCTCCTCGTTAGGAATCATAGCAGTGTTTTCACCAGTTTTAGGTCCCTGCCTGTGATCCCTGCGGCTCAGCTTTGAAACGACCTGGGAATTTCCACTAAAAAGGGGGTGAAGCTGCTGCTGGCAGGCGGTGCGGACAGCCAGCTCCCGCCGAGGGCCGGCAGTCGGTCCCAGGCTGGCCTGGAGCTGAGCCCCATCTGCCTCGCCGTGCTTCCGAACCATGGCAAAACGCAAAGATACGGGGTGGGCAGGGAAAACAACCGGGATGGGCAGCGTGGGGCCGTGCTGGTGGGGAAGACCTGGCCTCAGCGAGGGGCGTCCCTGCCAATTTTCCAAGACCTTTTTCTTGCCCTGGAGAAGAGGTGGGTGGCAGGAGCCAGCAGGCTGCCGGGTCCCTGCCGTCCCGCTGCGTGCTGCCAGGCAGCCCCGAGCTCTGCGGGGACTCCGTTCCTCTATTTATTGCCCAGTTCCTCCATTTGTTACCATTTGTTGTGGTGGTACCTAGAGGTCACGATTCAAGCGTGCTCAGTGCTGACCAGATTTAAGTGGGGTTTTTTGTAGTTGTCCCTCTGAAGAGCTGAAAGTCGAAATCATCAGCTGGAAAAAGTCCATGAGGCTGCAGAGAGCTGGGACTGGCTGGGCTGGGGACGGGGCTCCTCATGTTTGAATTTCCACATAACTTTTCCACATTTTCATCTCTTGGGCAAGCTGAAGTTTTCCAGGTTTGGGTGACTGTACAAAGCTGAATAGTTGGAATATTTGGGCAAGATCTGTTCGGCCAGCTGCAACAGCCTGGCCTGACTGAAGGCAGTATAAGAAACCCTTTTTTTTTTATTGTTACGTGAGTTCTTGTGGGTGTCATTTCCAAAAGATGAAATTTGGCCTGGGAAGAGCTGTCATTGAGAAGTGCTTCTCGTTGTTCTGAAAGAAACTGGGTTTGATTTGGCTGAGGTAGGGAACTTTGATAATCACATGTTTAGCATAGTCAGTACATTTTTTTGATCTAAACTGCCAGCTGTTTTCTACTCCCCTCCCTCCAGACACACGTTTCATAGGGGAAAGCACAACTCCAGAAAAATCCTCCTCTTCCCTCAGTGCCGGTTGTAGCTGGCAGGAGGATGCTTACTTCCAGGGTTTGCAAAATACATAAAAATACAGGCTCACTAAACCAGGGGGGTTTGCCTATTTTTCCCCTCTGACAAGTATTGATTTTCTTATTGAAGTGTCTTTGGAGCAAAAGTTACACAGCTTGAAACTTAATTCCAACAACATGGAAGGTTCAGGTGGAATCTCCCTTTCTGCTGGGTAACTTTGGGTGAGCTGCCCAACCTCTTGGTTTCTGCCTGGCCAAGCAGAGCCAGCACTTTTCCTTTTCTTCCACCACTCCCTGCTTTCGCCTATTAAAATACAAACCCCTGTGGGTCTGGAAGATGCAGTCCCGGATGGTTCCTCACTCTCATGTGCATTCGTAGTGTCTGTCTGTGGGAAGACAAGCCATGAGCATCCCAGTGGCGTTTTACAGAGGGGAGAAAAAATGTGGCTCTACCCAACATGTCGTTTCTGGACAGATAAATAGTGATTCCCTGGCAAAACTCCTGCTTGCTTAAAGCTTTACCTCACCTCTCCTCTGGCTTTACTTTGGGAGGCCACAGCTCAGCTCAGCTCAGTTCAAGGAGGATGTGCTTATACAGATACCTGCAGAAGGGAAAGGTAAGGAAAAGAGGCTGCAAATGTTTAATGTTGTCCACATATCAGCAGTGTTCACTCTGTTCATCATAATCCCATTTTCTGCCTCAGACGTGTCATTACTGCCCACCGGATTTGGGGAGATAGCAGCAGGAAATGAGCTGGAAAAACATCAGACGGTTTGGGTCTTTTTTTAAAAGTCATTAACACCCTTAAGATATTTAATGAACTGCAGGCAGCTCTCAGAGTGGAAAAGGATAAATTCGCTGCGGGTATGACAGTGAAGCGAGGCTCTGCAGAAAGGCAAGAGGAAAGTGCTGGGGTTCATTTGGACTGGCCTGGAGGGCAAGGAGAGCCGAGGGCGAACCCTGTCCAAACACCGAAGAGGAGAAGGGAACTAAAAAAAGGCAGGAGTGTGGGCTTCCCTCTCCCCAGGGCCCTCCACGGGCAAACAGAGATGCGCAGGGCTGCTCCCACATGTGCTCCCCTACCCCAGCAACACTGCAGCGCTTGCAAAGATGTTGTCTGGATGGGGGCACACCATCACCCGCCCGTCATTCACACTCGATGGAGGCACACCATCACCCGCCCGTCATTCACACTCGATGGAGGCACACCATCACCCGCACGTTGCGTAGGCTCCACTGAGCCCATCCACATCTGCTACCTGCAGTCTTCTGAAGCAGCCTGGAAAAGGGAGATGGAGCCAAGGTGTTATCCCAAGCTGAGCCAAATCCTTCACTGCCCACGCTGCTCCAAAGTGGCAACTATAAAACTCAGCACATCTTAGCCATCGTTAGGTCGGGGCAACGCATCCCAGAATAGTCCCTGCTGCAGGTTCATGCCAGCCAAAGCTCAGGCACTTCAGTTTGTACATGTACAACAGCCGTCGGCTACCACCTGTGCAGCAGCCCGTGCCCTGGGAGCTGCACGTGGGCTTCTGCCACTGCCCTCTCCTGCGCCGGCTGCAGCCTCCTCTGATTTTGATAAAGCATTTGAGGTATTGTTCTTTTCATGTACTCGCTGCACTCTCTGCACACCTATGAGTGTATCTAATTTGCAGCACATCTCTCAGGTGGGAAAAGGTATTTATCCTTCTGACAGGCAGAGGGGGGCCGAGCAACTTGTCCAAAGCATGGAGCGAGTCTGCAAATTAGCAGGGATTCAACCCAGACCTGAACTGGTGCCCCAGCTCCTGGCACACGCATCCTGCCTGCTGGCAGCCGCTGGAAACACGAGGTGGAAAGGAGAGCAATTTGTTTTGAAGGTTGCTTATTTGTAAGGACAGGCTCTTTTTTTCTTTTAGTGCTTTCTAATTTTAAATTGCCTGGACTAACATGTCTCACATTGTCGAGGTTCCCATGGGTGGCAGCGGTGAGAAGCTGGGATGAAGCGGCGGCACTGGGGGGCTGTCCGGGGGGCTTTGCGGCACCGCTTTGCTGGCAGCTGAGTGCTGGCTCCCGTCGGAAACGCTGGGCTCCCTTCCAGGCCGAGGAGGGCTTATAGGATTTAGTCGGCATAAGCAACGGTGCCACTTCCCTGCTCTCTTGACCCTTTCTGCCTCGACCCCATCAGCCTGGTACAAACTTGTCACCTCCCCAGGTTGTCCCGTTCACTGCATCTCCTACCCCAGCCCAGTCACTGCCCTTTGGGCATCTCAGCCCAGTTCCTCCCTTCCCTCTCCTTCCTCCCTTTCCCCCCTCCACCCTGCCAGTCTCAGCCCTCCCCTCCCCGGCTCTTTCCTCTAAGCCCAACTCTCTGCCAAGGTGATCAGTAGCGCCCAGGGAAGGCAGCCCTGCTTCCTGCCGTGGCTTGGTGTAGCTTCTCATCGGGACAGTGAAAGGCACGTCGGATATAAGGCCTTGGCCGCTGCTCTCTGAATTTCAAGATCCTCCTCCAAAGCATGAAAAAATGTCCAGAAATTTCCTACTGACATATTTCTCCCCATTCTTCCCCCCAAAACGGCTGGACCGCAGGGGCTGAAGATGGTGGTGGGACAGTTCAGAGAGGCACACGCTTGCTGCAGAAAGTTTCAACCCAAACAATTAAATCCCCAAAGGAATTTCCGAAAGCGCCTAAGCAGGTTACATGCCTAATTCTCCAAGCCCAATGGGACTTGGACATCTAATCTTCTTAGCTGCTTTTGAAAATCTTTGCCAGGTGCCTGTTTGCATGTTTAGGTGCTCTAAAACCTTTGCAAGTCTGAGCTGTAGAGTGTGGTCAGTTTGGGTCAGAGCAGAATTGCAGCAAATCCCATCTGGAGACAGTTATTTGGGCTTAAATCTGAGCCGGGCACCCAGTGTGGTCCCCAGCCCTGCTAAGGGACACCATATGTCATTCGTCATTAGACCGTTTTGTATTATTCTACTTTTTACAGACTTATTATGGAGAAGGCAGAAAGGCAGGGCGTTCCCGTATCTGCCCCTGCCCAGAAGAGCATCGGCTGTGTTACATACCACAAGAAGTGACTCGACTGTGAAAAGCACTCACTGTGCTGTGCTCTTTTGGCAGATCTGTCCCATAATGACCATTACTTTATGTGACCAGAGCTCTAAGTCAGGAAGAGCAAAGGCAAAGCCTCCAAGTAGGAGCATTGTGTTGTTGAAATGTGAGCAGAGCAGATCTCCGTGTAACAGCAACGCTACTGTCCTTGCAGTGCTGTTCAAAATCAGAAACTGGCCGTGTAGTTGTCGTGCAAAGCACTGAGCTCCTGCCCAGTGCCACTGATGGAAGGAGGAACGTGGAGTTTTTGGTGCTTTGCAAAATCAGGCCACAGGTTTTGAGGCTGAAATACAGACCTATGTGAAAGTCTTGGCTGTAGGACACCAAGGACAATCCCAAATAGTCATTGCCACCGAGCGGAGGCAGATGCTCCAGGCAAGAGCGTGAAGAGCCAGAACACTCAGCAGTGCTGTGTCCCAGCTCCCAAGTCACCTGGAACCTGTCCTTCTTCAGGAGAGCAGCGGCAGTGCATTGCAGCCCCAGGGATGCCCGTGCAGCTGCATCTACCACCCCCCCAAGCAGCGAGGACCTCCCTCCGCTGGGACTCTGACACCACCACCACCACCACCACCCCCCGCCATGTCTAACCCTACCCCACCGCCAAGAAAGTGACCCCATTTTCTGAGAAATTATTTCCAGTGCAATAATTGCAGCTGGAAATTAGACCCCGGTCTTCAAAGAGCGGGCTCTGAAGTGCACATTAGCTATCTGCCGGGATGAGCCATCTTACCAGTCCCTGCTCGCTCGTCTCCTGCCTGAAATTATGTTTGACTACAGGGCATGAAATGTTATTCATCCTTCCCCATCTCCCTCCCATCCGTTTCTATTCAGATTCAGCACCGAGTGGTAGCAGCAGCAGGTATATGAAAAAGATTTTCAGGTGTTCATGTGTCTTTTCTTTCTTTTTTTTCCCCCGGTTCCCCTTTTATACATGAGAAAGCAGCATGAAAGGCAAAGCAAATGAGAATGGGAAAGAAAGTGTTGGATTTAAAGCAATCTGTTAACACGGGGGAGTTTATTATCTGTGAACACGGGGCCGCGGTGCGTCAGGCGGCACGGGGTGAATGGCAGCGCGGCCCCGAGAGCCGCCTCTCCCGGTGGCGATGGTCAAGGCTGGCGTGGAAAGGGTGATGCCGAGGCAGCTGATGGGCACGAGGTTAATTCTCATTTCACTCCCTGGCAGTAGCAATTTCACGGATCTCGTCATCTGTGGACAGTTGCAGAAAGGGGAGATCAGAAATGACAAATATCTACATTACCTTCAGAGATTAAAATGCCACCAAATGTTCTTTTAATATGAAACCGCCGGTGGTTCTGGGATTTGGTTTGCGTAGGAGACCGTTTTCTGGTTTGGCTTGTTGGTTGCTTTTTGTTTTGTTTTTTTTTAAAGAGCAAAACACACAGAGGAAAACAAAAAAAATGCAGAGGTAGCTGGAATCTGGAGGCTACTGTGAAAAGCAGAGCAGATATCTAGGCTGGGCATCTCCCATTTGCATGGATAATTGATAATCATCTATTTTTCCCACCAGTCAAAAATAGAATAAGTTTTAAATAAATAGGACCGGCTCTTGCCATTTCCCTGTCAGTGTTATCTCATTAGGATCAATACTTTGCTTTTGTATAAGCCTGGGAAAATCAGGGGGATGGATTTCCTTGAACAGGATAAAACCTTTGCAAAGGACTTTGGAGAGGTGAGATAAGAAATTAACATTAAGAAATGCAATCGTTATCATATGCAGAGGTTTTGCTTCTGAAACCCATCTGAAACTTGTTTTCTAGCACATTTACATTTTGAACAAGCTACGGCTCTTGTTGATTTGATAGCCGCAGGGTGTAGAAACACCCCGGGGTTTTGCTTTGCTGAGAATTGCCGGTCCCCGCACACGGGAAATTCGGTGTGGCACAGACCTTGCAGCTCAAATGGGACCAGCTGCAACCGCGGGATGAGGGGCAGGAGGGCACGGAGGATGTGCAGATGTTGCGTGCTGCTGCTCCTGCTCAGGTCAAATTAAACCTGAGCTGTACGAGGCTTTTATTTCATTTTCCCTGCTGAGGAGCACAGCAGCATCTGTGCACATCAGTGGAGTTTCACCAGTGGAAGAGCCGTCCCCTCTCCCACATGACACGGGGGCAGTTGGGGATATTTTTGCTTGCGTCATTTCTTTGCCCTCCGCATTCTTGCTCCTCCATAGCTGCCACCCAGGTCGGCTCTTGTGCTGTGGGAGGCGGGGAAAGGGGAGCGAGGGAGCCAGTGCGGGGTCCAGACAGGGCTCTGGGGTGCAGAGTGTCAGCAGAGGAGGATGGCGAGGAAGAGGTGCCTGGCACGGCGAGCATCCCCTCGCTGCCCTCCCCACCGCTGCCTGTCCGGGCTCTCTCCTCGCTCCCCGGCGTGTGCCGGTGTTGGCTGCTGGAGGCTGGGGCACACCATAAATCAAAACCTTCCTGTGTCCTTTGATTAACGTCCGGGGAAGTGTAAGGTGGCAGTGCTGGTGTTCTCAACCTGGGAGGGGGTGGCACAATTAGCATTTGTGGAGCACCACCAGTATGGAGCAGGGTGGCATTTAGCAGGAGAAATGGCAGGGGGGGGGTTGTCCCTTCGCCACCCCGGGGGTGGCACAGCAGCCCCCTGGCTCTGCAGGCACAGCATCATGCGGCTTGGGACGGCGCGTGAAGCAACTGGGACTTTGGAGGTGCCCTGAGCAAGGAAAATTGAAGGCATTTAAAGAGAAGAGAGGGGGTGACTCCCCAGGTGTTTAAGGGGAATCCTCCTGGTTTGGCTGGGGAGAAAGCAGGAGATTGAGAATTTAACGGGAGGGTGATGGAAGCTGGCTGATGAGGGGTGGGAGCTGACAGCTCAGTAGCAAATGAGACATGACAGAAAGGTGGGAGATAATTTAACAGGCTTGGCCTGATATTGTCCTTCATAGTCATGTCTTGATTTTCTCTTGCTTTGGATTTGTCAGATCTGATTTTACACAGAAGATGGGGGGGGGTGGCTGTACCGCACGTACTGCGCAGAGGTGGCCGTGCAGCCTCCTGTTGCTCTTCCAAGCCGCAAGCGTGCAAGAAGTAGTTAGTTTTAAATGGCTGGAAGCATTTTAGTGTTGTTAAAATGACCTCTCCTTCATCAGCTGCCTTCTTGAGAGCTGTCGCGCTATTTTTGCTCCAAATTTCAAAACAAATCCCCCTCCCAAGGCAGAAACCAAGAGCAGGAACTGTCAGGAATTGAAAACTGAGATTTATAACAAAAACCTTTGACTTCCGCTGTTCACCTCTAAGCAACAGGCTGCAACCCCCTCCCCTCAAGGCTTGGCAGTTCCCCCCACCTGCAGGAGATGTTTGTGGTGGAGCAAAGGGGAGGTCTGGGGGCTTTAACGCTTTGCTTGAGTTTCATGCAGCTCATGCTCATGAGCAGCCGCCCCTCCATGGCTTGCTCCCGCACCCCAGCACAGCCGGGCTCGTGCATCGGGTGCTGGGGGGGGTGTCTTGAGGTCGAGGCATAAATCCGTGCCCTGAAAACTGCTGCGTACCAACTTTTCCAGCTGGAGGGGATGCTACGCACTCCCCTCCNCCCCCCCCCCCCCCACGACAGCAAAGCTCTCACTGTCCCTCGTGGCTCCGGGGCTCACCCTCACTGTATTTTCCCCTCTGTGACAGTTTTGGGGGGGTGCAACAGGACACAGCAGGTATCTTTGATGACAAGCCTCGTGCCCCGGTGGGCTGACAGCAGCCTGCCTTCCCCCCGGGGGAGCCGCAGCCCCCACGGCAGCGCAGCGCTGCAGTGGGGCCCCCGAGGGCTGTGAGCGCCGGCTCAGCGCCAGGCGCCCGCGTGGATCCTGCACCCAGCGCTGCCCCGTGGCAGGTGGGTCCTGAGCCACCGTTGTGCTTCTCCACGAGGACCTCCCAGACCCTGGTGGGTCCCGTCCCCTGCAGCCCCCATGGTCACCACAGGTTGGGTGCCCCTCTTCCAGCTCTACATAAAAATTAAAAAAAAAAAAAAAAAGCTGAGCTGCTTTTACTTTTTAACCAAAGCGGCTGCATAAAATAATTTCTTAAGCCTTTTGCCTGTGGCAAACGGCTTAGAAGGACATAAAAGACAAGCTCTAACTTTTCCTTTCCAACTACCACAGCGTTCGTTATGGCTATTGCCTGGCACGGCTCCGAAGCCACAGGTTCTCGCAGCTTTTGAGGCTGAAATCTGCCCAGAGAGCGGGCAGGGGATGCGTACAGCCTCCGTAAACCAAGAGACAGGGTGCTGCGGGCAGCCAGGGCCTCTCCGGAAAGGGCTGCAGCTGCAGGGAGAGGTTATAATTGCCATTTCCCTGCAGATATTTGCTTTAGTCTCTTCAGGTCAGGCTCTCCTGAGCCCCAGCTGAGAAATGAAGCTGGTGCCCAGGGCATGGCACAGGAAGGGCTGGGCACGGACCTGCAGGAGCTCTGATGTGGTACACGCAGCTCCGCAGCGATTTAAAAATCATTCCTCAAATCCCAACCTCCTGGGCCGAGCCAGATGGGGATTAGAAGGGGTTTGCCGCAAAGAAAAAAAAAAACAACAAACCAAACCCAAAGCATGTTCTGGTGGTGAATTTAGCGCTGGCAGAAGTTGCTAATTGCAGGGAGGTGAAGTCCTTCATGAGGGCTCTGTCTCCACCGCCGATATGAGAGGGGATCTCATCAACGCTCAGCAATATCTAAAGGGGGGGTGGAAAGAGGATGGGGTCAGACTTGTCAGTGGCGCCGAACAACAGGACAAGGTGCAACAGGCACAAGCTGGAACATGAGAGATTCCGTCTCAACATGAGGAAAAACTTCTTTCCTTTGAGGGTGGCAGAGCACTGGCACAGGCTGCCCAGAGAGGCGGTGGAGTCTCCTTCTCTGGAGACATTCCAGACCCACCTGGATGTGTTCCTGTCCAGCCTGCTCCAGGTGACCCTGCTCCGGCAAGGGGCTTGGACTAGGTGATCTCCAAAAGTCCCTTCCAACCCTGACCATTCTGTGATCCTGTGATCTCGCGATGTGGTCCTAAGCTGGGAAAGCCCCAGCCTTTCCTCCTCGCTCCTCTTTGCCTATTTTCACAGCCCTCCTGAGAGTCCCCGCCTGCCCTCGTTTCCCTGTGGTTTCAAAGCCACCGGGAGCAGGCAGGGACAGGCAGCTGGTCGGTGCTGGTGGGCAGAGGGGAGCAGGCTGACCCTCCCCAAGCCGAGCCGAGAGCTGACGGCTTCCCCGCAGACCCCAGCCCTGCCTGCCGCAGCGCACATCGTGGAGAGCTGTTGGTTTGGTTTTCTGCATTTGCTCTTTCTAACCACCGATAACGTGAAGGCTGGGCTGGGGCTGCACAAGCTGCTCGCCTTGGTCCCTTGTCCAAAAGCCACCAGAACCGCAGTCTGAGCGAAGGACCAGCTGGTAAAAGCAGCAGTTGGGAGAAACATGAGCTGATGGGTGCCAGCTGTGAGCTGTATCCTTGGCTAAAGCTGTGCAATGAGGTTCTTCAAGCAAACATGGTGCTTGGACACATGGGGACAGGCTTAACTAGACCCAGAACACTCAAGGCATTACCCACAAATTTTTAACCCCAGGGAGTGATGAACAAACTTTCCAGAGGAAGAAGGAGTAGTACTGGGTTGACTTAGTGAGAAGGAAATGTCAGTGAGATACTGCGGATGGAGGCTGGTGCTGATTTGGTGGAGATCTAGTGGAAGGTCAGAGGATGGGATGAGCTCCGGCTCCTCCTTATGCTAAATTCTCTGGTGTGTGGCACTGTGGTCCCTGGTGCACAGCGTTCCCTCCGCTGCTGTGTGTGGCATCCCACTCTTCAAATGCAGGGAGATACTGGCTGTGACACCGCACTGCTGATGAACCGTCCTGGGAGCTGGCACTGGGGGACCAACTCGGTGGTGGTGTCCCGGTCTGTTTCTACTGAGGTTTGAGTGTGCTCTGGATCCAGGGGGATGGG
>VZSZ01005927.1:18256-30092 GCA_013398815.1 Ibidorhyncha struthersii | reverse complement strand
TATGGGGCTGACCCTCCACCCCCAGCTTCGAGACACCCCCAGTCTCTCCAGCAGGAGCTGGGGGGGCACGGCGTGGTCCAGGTAGGGTCGCAGAAGAACCTCTGCCCGGTGTGGTGTGTCAATGCGATGCACAAAATATTGTGTGGGGGGAAAGTTGTGCACCACTGTAACTTGGTCTTGATTACACCTCTGTGGCGGATGCTCTGTATGCGTTTAACCCTGCGGAGACATAACCGCTACAGGTTTGGTGACAGCACACGTGCCGATTCATATTTCTGCTTCCGCAGAGCTGGAGGGAGGGCAGGCGGGACAGCTCAAGGCAAGACCCAGCCAGAGGCAAAACCCACGGTGGAAAACCCCATGTTCGCTGTCCCTGGATTTGCGTTAAGCCTCACTCACCTAAGGCAGGGAGGAGATGCTGAGGCTTAGACTTTTTCCCCCAGGCGCTGCTCGCGGGGGTGACCCCAGGGAAGGGAGCTCTGTGGGAGCAGCACAGCAGGGACGGACATCACCAGCCAGCCCCGGCGACGCTGCCTCCCCGCTGTGGCAGCTGCGGTGCCGCTTGGTTTATTAACAACCCAGTCCAAGTTAGCTTTTTAATTGTCCGTTTCTCTCTGATGCCCACTTAAATAGGCTGGGTAGGCTGCCCGAGGATCCAGCACACGAGAAAGGTGAGATCTTTGCTTAAAAGGACTTTGCCCGGTGATTTTTCACAACTCTTTGAACAGTTTTGCTGATTCTTTTATTTTTAATTGGTTCCCCTTGGAAAACTCGTGCTGAAATCTGCGTCCTTTCACCATTTTGTGCCGCTGTTGATGCCAGCAGTGTGCTCGGCACTGTACGGGACATACGAGGAGCTGGGGCCGCCTCAAATATCCCGCCTGTGAACTAGGTCGGCATTTGACAAAGAGATTTTAGCCGGCGGTGAGTCCGGTGCTGAGATCCTATTGCGATGCCAGTAGGGGTGGTCATGGGGAGGTTTGATCTGTCCCCTTGAAGAGCACCGTGGGAAGGTTTTCCTTAGCCTGAGCAGCATCCCTCGCCTCCGCGGGGGGGTGGTGCGGGGTCAGGGGGGGTCTGCAGCCCTTTCCCTGGACCAAAGCCTGACTGGAAATGCCCACACAGGTCGGCTGTGCGGTGGGGAAGAGTAAAGCAAATGCCTGCCAGCCTTTGGGTACTGAGGTTAGATGAGGACGGAGCTGCCCTGACGCGGGTGCTGGGGTTTGGGTGCCGGGGCTGGGATAGCAGTACTGGGCATGGGACCCGCAGCACTCTCCTCCCACGACCCCCAGGCAAGGACCCTGCAGCCCAAGGAAAGGCCACGAGCAGCATTTTGGGGATCGCATCACTGGGACTCTTGTTATACAGCCAAATCCCTGCGCGGGGGGGTGAGTCTGGGCTCCACGCTGGGTCTGACCCGTGTTCCAGCAGGGCTGCAAGTCCCCTGCACGCACCATCCTCGCAGAGATGGGGGGAGACCTCACCGCTGCCCACCGGGCTGCCTGCCAGCCTGCGCTTGGCTCCCGTCACCGTGCCCCCGTTCTGGGACCGGCCACCATCCCCACCAACCTTGTTTGTGGCTGCAGGGCCAGAGTTTACGGCCAGGGAAAGGGTTATTTTGGCAAGCAGTAGCCCTTTCAAAAGCAAATGACTGCCAGCCTGGTGTCCTCTGCCCAAACACTTCTCCGCTGTGCTCTGCCCTTCGCAGCCCATATATTACGCGGGGTTTGATTACTTTTCAAGCCATAGACCCTTGGCAAGGAAAAACATTCTCCTAAAAGACTAAATTATGCCCTCCTTCCCACCAGGGCCCACAGCGAGCACAAGCAGCTCCTTTCTAGCATTTCCATGACCTCAGGAGGCGGTTGGAGAAAAGCGGTGCTAATGGCAGCGACACCTCCGAAGGAAACCTCAGACTCGCTCAGACTGGCTCGGTAAAACAGCTCACCTTTGGCTTCTCCTTGCCGTGATCCCCAGCGTGAGATTTCTAGGCAAAGGGTGGGATGTTCTCAGACACCGTGAGGAAAAGGGGAGGTCTGCTGCTCGTCCCCTGCCACGCAGGAGGGTCACCCGTGGGAGCAGCAGGAGTCCGGCACAAAAGGAGGGAGGGAAAATACATATAGGGGGAGAGAAATTTGATTTTCTCTTTTTTTAAAAATTATTTTTAGAAAAAATTATGTGCAAAATTCTCTCTCCCTTTCGATTGTGTTTGGGAGAGTGCAATGTGGATATGTTTGGATTAGCAGTGATATTTTCATTACGAGAGTAGGCGCAACAAGGCACCACCCACCCACCAGCACGTCCGCTATCGCCTTTTGATAAAATGCACCCGTAAGAGCTGTGGAGCCCGTCTCAGCATCGCTTTGGCCATCCCCTTCCCCTCGTTGCTTCCCCTTTGCTCCTAAGGCTCCTCCTCTCGTTTAACCTCCAACCCTGTGCACTTGCAGCCCTTCCCTTGGGCCGGATGGGTTCCCTGGGGTCACTGCAGTCTCATCTCGCGTAGCACAGCTGTAAGGGCTTAGAAGTGACGGGTGAAGTTAGGGTTTCAGAAGAAACTTAAAAAAAACATGGTGGGGGTCAGGAGCAGTGCAGAGGAGGGGGTACCGGGCAGCGCTGCCCCTGCACAGCACCGGCAGAGGCACAGCAGAGCTGCTGCCCGCATCCTGCCGGGCTTCAGAGCGAGATGCCGACGGGAGGCTGGGCGAGGGCACCGGTGGTTTGTCTCCTGCTGGCGGCACCGCGAGCCATGCAGCCGCTGCCCATGACGGTGGCAAGGCTCGGGGGGACACGGACCTTCGCTGAGCCCACCCTCACCTCTGCTTGGGTACCAGTGTTGTCGCCGCCTTTGGAAACTGGTTTATATGCCTCATTTCTCAAAATAATTTATTTTGTGGCATTTTGGAGCCCAGTCAGGGTGTAGGGAAGTCGCAAATGCTGCTCGCCACAGGGCATGTTTTGATGGGATGCAGATGGGATGGAATCGCCATCCCTGAAGGTATTTAAAAGACGGGTAGATGCAGTTCTGAGGGACACGGTTTAGTGGTGGACTTGGCAGTGTCAGGTTAATGGTTGGACTCGATGATACTAAAGTCCCTTCCAACCCAGACAATTCTATGATTCCATGATTCTGGTTCACCAGCGTGTCCAGGCTGAGCCATGCAACGCTGCTCGGCGCCTTGGGAATTACACCGGGGTCAAGCCCAGGGACTGGGCAGCTGCTGCTGCAACCGGGGCCGTTTCCGGAGAGGTGGTGGTGGGGTCTTCTCCCCACCACCACCACCTCCAGCACCTCTCTGCAGCACCGCGCAGCAGGTCCCCACGGAGGGAAGGTGCTGGTCCCCACCGGCATCACCCCGGCTGTGCAGCGAGCAGGGATTACCGCTGGCAGCTTCGAGCTGGGGGGAAGAACAGCCGAAAAAAGACAGGAACCAAACAGAAATCCTTTGCACAGTTATCCGCCTCTGCTTCCTCCCTCGCTCCGCGGGTCCCGCTGCTCCACTTCTCCCCCATCCCCCTTTTTAGTTAAACGCAAAGGGGACGATGAGACCTGTTGCTTTTTCAGCTGCTGAGCCTAGAAACCCTCTGCTGTGCTCCGGGCGGGAGGAGGTGACGGGTGTCCCGGCAGCAGCTCTGTAGCCAGCTGGGGATGGAGCCCGGAGCCAGAAACGTCTCCGTCCCCCTCCGCCTCCCCCAGGTAGGACGCCTGCCTGCCTGCCTCCATTTTGCCTGCTGTCGTAGACATGCTTTTAACTAGTCTTTAAAGATAAAAAAAAGGACTTACAAAGCTTAATATGAGTCAAAGTGTTTTCAAGAAATGTCAGCTGCCACATGTCTCTATTTAAATAGGAAATGGTTGAGGTTCCCCCCTCCCCCCATCTGTAAAGCACAAAACCGCACTGCTGTGTTAATTCATGAAAATGCCATGGAAAGTGGCAGTGAGAAGTAAAAAGGGAAAAATGACCAGGTCAGGATGAGTGAGGCGCTGAAAGGCTGAACAGAAAACGTGGTGTTTGAAGAGATTTGGTGCCTGATTTAACGCTTTCCTTCGCTCTGCAGTTCCCGGGCTATTGTGTTGCACACGATGCACACTTGAACGGAGGCATGGCCTCTCCCGCCGCGTTCCAGTTGTGCAGTTTTGTACCTTGCATGGGAAAAGAAATATGCAAAAAAATTTATTATTTTTTTTTTTTGGTGAGTGACATTTTTGCTTTAATATCCTTTATCTCCTGTCCCCGTGCAACAAATCTCCCTGTGTCCAGTTCCGACCTGCCCTCAGGACCCTACAGCCCCAGGGTCCGGAGAGCCCAGACTGCAGCGCTCCCTCCAGCGTGAGCCATGGGTTTTTCTTTGCTTGTCAAAAAGAGCCTTGCCTCTCCACCCAGGGATGTTCCTCCGAGCGAGAAAACTCCCTCTCTGCGGCAGGAGAGGACCCCTGGGTCCCCACCGGCCGAGCGCCGCAGTGTTCCTGCACACACGCCGCGCCGGGAGCCCGCAGCCCCGGCGGCTGTTTGCACAGTGCGAATCTATTAGCTGAGTTACTGATGTAATTTCCTAATGGGATGGGGAACGCTCAGGAAATGATAGAACTGTATAATTAAACCAAGTCTATCTGAGGATCTTCCATTACGGCATGGTAATTTCTGCATCTTGACATCCTTCTTTCCCTTTTTTAGAAGTCGGAGAGAGGGAGATGTGAGTGCGGTACTTTCCTCTTGAAGCCTCAGGTAGCGCACCTTCATGGTCATAAATCCCTGCATATTTATGATCCGGGGCAGTTAACCTTGCAAATCAGATTACACAGATGATTATATGCCTTGCCTTTACCTGGCTGGCAGGAAGGAGAGCTGCTAGGGAAGAGGCGTCTATTCCAGCAGTGGAATACGTTGTGTATAGGAATTTAGCAACATCTTTCTGAATAAATGGAGAGCTCTCCTTTGGGACTCACTGGTTTTTATTGCAGAAGCTATTAAAACTCTATGAGAACAGCAGGGTTCAGGGCAGCAGGTTTTGTCCGTTTGCAGAGGGTAGTTAACCTGGTTATTTAGAGTCCAGCTGTAGATGCTCCTCCTTGTTCCTGAGCCGCGGAGTCAAAGCCCAGCAGCTCGTGCTTTCTCCTCCCGTGCTCCACTTCCAGGATTTGCTGTTCTCTGGCCATTGCTCAGGGACCTGTTCGTGAAACCTGCTGTAGGTCTGCCGGTACCCGCTGTGATCAAACGCTGCGAGACCCAGCAAAACGTAGGACAGATAGGCAATATTTCCACTTAAGCGGGCAGGAGCCAACATTTTAAAAACGAAGCCGGGCAGCCCAGGTCTTGCTCAAGAAAAGGCCACGCCGGAAGGTGCCAGGAGGCTGACAATAGCCGATGTGCACAAACGGAGGTTCTCCTTTAGGGTTATTCTGGGCACGTGCCCTTTGGTGATTGATGCCTGACACCTTCCGTGCAAAGCTCCTCTTCACTGCCTCTTGTTTTCTACAATGCGGTCTTTCACTCTCAGCAAGGCACGCTCGGGGTGTGGGCTGACTTTGCCCATCCAGGCAACTTAGAATAAAGCAGCGGTCACAAAGCACTGTAGAAAATGCATCTGCATTGAAAAAAGACAACCCCCTGTGCCTGGTTTTTAGAGGTAGTCTGATCTCCAAACTCCCGCGTTCAAACAGTCTCGTCCTCACGGGGATTATCAGCTTTTCTTAGATCCTCTTCTGACTTACAGTGTTATTGTTGGGACAAGGTAAACGGTTACTTAATTCAAAGAGGTATTTTATGACAAGCAGGGATCTGAGCTGCAAAATTTGGACTCATATGAAAGCAAAACATCTCCCGAGCTGCGCTGAATTTGGTTCAAGGCCCCCAGGCTTATAATGGGACAAGAAGAATGGTAGATTTGCATGCACCTTCTTTTCCTTCAATCAAGTCTTTCGGCATTTTGATGCAAATAAGTGACCCGTGACAGTGCAGCCGCTGGAGTGCGGTTTGCTGAGGTCTGTGCAAGTGCTCTGCGCGTCTCGCCGCTGTCAGCCGGCAGAGTCTTTCAGTATCCCGTAACTCTTCCACCCACATCCCAGATCTTTTCTTCTTGAAAACTTTGGCTCTCCTTACTAATTAAATGGCTCTGCTGTAGCGTCGGCATCGCTGGGCGGGACCAGACTCGCAGCGCTCACGTGAAAGGTGAAAGCAGCAGCATCCTTTTTGAGGAGATATTGGGTGCACTGGCAATTTGGGGCTAATTTCCCCTTGTCTGTACTGTGTCGAGACATGGTTTTGGGCAGGTTGAAACACAAGTGGAAATGTCGTACCCGGTCCCTACCGAAAGAGACAGACTAGATAGAGCAACTACCAAGTGGTTAAGACATGCGAAAGTGAATCTGGTCTTCACTGCAGCCTAATAACATTGGGTAAGGGTGGTAGATAGGTGATTTCCCTGTACAGCCTTCACTAGTCAGTTCTGGAAAAGAATAGATATTGATGTCTGATGACTGGGATTTCCTGGGCAGAGGCTGCAACCTGCCAGATTTTACGATGGAGACAATCCAGCTCCCAGGAATTGGTTTAGGTCCAAAAAATGCATTCCTCTGGTGACTTAAGAGCCATTAGGATGTGGATCTCCAGAGATAATGTAAGGAGAGATCTTGAAATGAAGAATTCTGGTGTCCAGCCAGCTCAGGGTTTCCCTGCATCTTGTGCCAAGGGCCTGAGCCGGAGGTTTGCTGGTGGTAGGACACTTGCAGAAGGGCACCTTCTCCACGCTTAGGTGCATACGGTTCGGATTTGGGCTGCACTGAGTCATCTGCTGCTGTTTTCTTAGAGATGTGCTGTGGGCTCTGTAAGAAAAAAATCTGGATTTCCGTGCCTGACCATGGTTACTATGAAAAGACACTGCAAGCGTTTACAGTCTTGGAGCAATATCCTCTTCTCCACATGTATCTTAAAATTTTGCTCGTGCTAAGGAAGTAATGAGTGAAATCAGAGTTGCGGCCTGCCCCCGCCATCAGGAGTATCTATTGCGGGGACTTTATTACCGTTCCCGATAGAAATGAGGTTAGGGAGAGTGGTCAAGAGGTGATGCACTACTTTATTTTTAAATGCCCATAGAAGTGTGTCCTGGGAAGCATAGACCCGCTCTGCAATTGCTCAAAGGACATAAGAGAGGTAGAAATGAACAAATCAGCTATGGAAATTATACCTTTGCCTTTCCACTTAGGAAAACATTATCTGTTCACCCTGGTAGAAGTCCAGATAATGATAAATGGGTACTAATGGAAAAGAGTAAGTAGATCTGCCAGTCATCGTTATGCCTGCATCACGAGCGTTGGGTTATGGGTTGAATCTTCATGCTCTTCATCACTTGTAGAAAAAAAAAAAAAGGGGGAGGCGTTCTCTGGGCATGCATGAGTCCCCCTGAAGGCCCATTTGAGCAAAGGCCACCTCTCCTTCCCAGGGAGCCCCTGACACCCTGGCGTGAGGCTGCATTGTGGATACAGCTCACCTAACTGCAATTAAACTTTTTAATAAGTAAAAGCTTATAACCCGCAGCACAGAAACAGTGTCTTTGGCATTTGCTCTCACTGTGGTATATGTGTCTTCGCTTTGCAACACAACCTTGTTTGAGTTTTACTTCCCTTTCTTAGCATGACTACGGCAATTAGGTTTACCCCAGTATGACAGTGCACGAGGTTTTTTTTTTATACCCCTTTTTGCAAATGATTCTATTTTAATGCTTTATTTTTTTCTGGAGAAATTCTCAACATCAAAACAACCCTAGTGTGTGGGTAAGGGAGGGATGAAGAGTGAGTTCTCTCATGCTCATCCTTACTGTGAGAACAAGTAGGGCTGGAGTGGAAAATGCCTGAATTTTGGTACAGTTCTGATCCAAACCTGCATCTCATTCTGGATGCGATTAGCTAAACCAGTTCCTCCAATCTTCTTGCAAAAAACCAGCACAGTTTCCCTTCTCCTTTCTCCTCCACTAAACATGCAAAACCCATTCTTTTAACAATTAGTCTTGAACATATTCACGCTCTTCATATCTATTATTGCTTACCTTAGTAATCTCATTCTATTGTATGGCGCTTCTTATATCAGGCATTAATATATTTCTCAAAGGTAATCTTTAAATACCCAGGCTGGTTTTGGAAAGAAGAAGATATCGTTGGTCTTTTCTAAATCATTTGTTTTGAGGGAGTCTTGGAGGAAGGGTTATATGTAAAGGGTTATTATGAAAACGCAATAGCATTTTAATGAGAAAATACTGCGTTAAATATATATCCTGTGTATTTATTTCTGAGAAAATTCATATTGTTCAATCTTTGGGTGAAAGCCAAGCACTTGTAATAGTTACCTGACATGATGTGGCCCCGTGACAGAAAGTCTAATGAAGACTTTCTTGATAGGAATGTAATTGTAAAGAAAAAAAATGATTAAAAAATTGGTTCCAGTGCTCTGCGATCCAAGAGTTCATTTGTTTCCTCATTCATGCACAAAACAAGTCCCTAATTAATCTTGAACCTTGGAGAAAGGAGACTAGATTGGCATCTTCTGAATACGAACGTACTTCTCATTTTGGAAAGTTTGAAGAGGCTCTTAAGCATTCTCTTTTAATGGTATTTTTGCAAGGGTTTAAAGTGGCTTCATTAGCCTGCCAAAGCCACTAATTGCATTACCATATTTTTAAACTTCGGAGGTTCAGATTTTTTCCAAAAAAAAAAAAATAATTTTATATTAATTTGCTGTTTTAAAGCGACCGGAGCGTTCAGTGCCTGTCGCAGTCCTCAGCTGGAGCCAGCGTGGCACCGTGCGTGCTGCTGGGGCTGCACCCAGCGCTGCCACCACCCTGCGCCCTCTGCGTCCTGCGCACTGAAAGCAGCACGAGCTCTCTGCCCCCGCCAAGGCTACGCCGATTTAAACCTGCCCGGAGCTTATTCCTGCCAACCTCAGCGCCTGAGCCGGAGAGACGTAAATACTTGTGCAGAGGCAAACCTGCCCCTGCACTCGATCTGCCCTATTTGGGTTAGAGAAGCAGGACCAAGAGATCTCTCCCATCGTCAGCTTTAGTTAGGAAATGAAGCGCTGGTTGCATTTTGAGCAGCTCTTCTCCATCACCGGGGGATCTAAGCAACCCGGGCTCGGGGGCAGGGGGTTCGGCCGGGTGCTCGCCCTGCCGCCGCGCTTGCAGAACCCCACGGTGTCCAGCGGGCAAGAACCCTTTTGTAATCGCAGGCCTTTGGGAGGAAAAGTCGAGATTCTGATTAACTCCGGCTCCTCCGTTCCTCTGTGCTGTGAAGTGTGAAAGGGATCAAGTCGAAGCCTCAGATGGAAAGTGCCAGCCAAGTTCAAAGCGGGGCTGTGTTAGTCCAGCTGTTCTTACCGCGGTAAATAGACGTCTGAACTTTAATGAGGTCACTTCCTTGAATCTTGCTTGTGTGCGGCCCCAGGTGGCTTATCTAAGGTAATATGAATAATACGAACAAGATAAGATAAGGCTGTTAGCCCCAAACAACATTATCAGCCTGTGGTTTTAGCTGCCTACCTACTCCATCCTGACAGCGAGGGATAAAAGAAAACCTAGAACTCCAGCCTTGGAGACTTATAAAAGCCGTGTTAAAAACCCGTACGAGAGCTCCAAGAAGAAATATTATCCTGGCAGAGGGAAGGGGGTGGAGGAGAATCAAGGACACTGAGAAGAAAATACAGCTCACGGTTGAGGGAGTTGGGTTTTTTTCTTCCTTTGCAAATGTGTTCTTGCTCATTTCATTGTGAGCACCGCGATATATTATCAGCTTTCAGGGAAGTGAAGAGTCGTCGGGGTTTCATTAGTTATGTTTATGCCAATAGAAATAAATCTTCGCAGTCATCAGGACAGGTTTGTTCGTACTCCCGGCCCCGTCTAGGGAATTTCACTGGCCACATCCCCGTTGTGCCGGTGGAGCAGATACAGTTTGAGATATACTTTGGCCTTATTGATTTGAAGGCTTCTTCATTACTTCTCCAGCACTGCAGATCAATACCTGTGCCTAGAGCAGCATAATAGATTTTTTCTAAAAATCAATTAAACAGAATATTTTTAACAGAGCCGAGTGTGAAATTCTGTTGCATTTTGATATGTGCGGTTTAAACTTTGCTGCGTTTACCTGCCGGCCTGTACGCTGTACTAAGGGATGGAAGTCTTTGTTTCGGCGTCCGAGCACTGTGATATTCATGCCTAACCTCCAAAGGAGGAGGAACGACTCAAGATTAGAAGCAAAAAAACACCCAGTTTTTCTCCTTTGAAACTGATATTCATCACTGCAGCCTCGCTAGAAAGTGAAATAATGTTTGTGGTCTTAGCTCAATCCCCAGTGGACAGTAATTCAGTTAAAATACACCAAAATCTGACGTGCTTTTTCCTTGCTCCATGTCTCTGAACACAAGGAGATGAGCTCCTTTCAAATTTCATGCTCGAAGGGTTTCCGTGTGCGTACAGAGCCCGATCCTGTCCCCACTGAGGCCGGTGACAAATTCCCTGTTGGTTTTGGTGGCCCAGGACCGGGGTCAGGAGCAGTGTGTCTGGAGGGCAGCCCCAGGGCTTGCTGCCATCCTGAGGCCGGGAAAAGCCACCCGCAGCCGCCTCTGTCCCGAGGTTCTGGAGGGACGCACAGGTGGTGTCCTGGCCCTGGAGATGGCAGTGCAGCTTTGGCCGCTGTGAAGCTTCTGTCGGATTTTTGGAGCAGTGCGAGTGGTTAATGTGGTATAAAGGAGGTAGATAAATCCTTACGGCAAGGAAAACACTTGTCAAAAGCTTTTCCCCAGTGGAAGGTCGTAATGAAGGAACGTGGTGATGTTCTGAATGGCGACTCTCAGTGAGACCTTTCTTCACTCACCACGTCCCCCAGATGGGGCCACTTCAGATCATCTTACAGGAAGCTAAACCCAGACTTCACCACCTTTATTCTTCCTTCTCCCTCCTTCCAACCTTCTCCAGCTCAACACCAGCTGCTCTGGGCTGCCTCCTGGCCACCAGCCGCTCTCCCACCATTTCTTCCTAAGCCATGGGTTGAATTATTTCTTTGAAATATTTGCATGTCAAATGACACAGGCGGGTATTTTCAGAACCTGCGTTTTCAGGTCCCAGCACAGCAGCTGCAGCCACGTCGGGTTTGTTTGGTCGGACCTTTTTTTGCTTTGCAAAGTGCAAATCTTTGTGGACGCGATTACCTGATGTGCGTAGACCTGATTCTGGAGGCCGCCAAGTTGTGAGGGTTTCTCATCGATCCGAACTAGGTCTGCACGTCGTGGACTCAACACACCAAAGCCTATGGCAGAGGTGCGGAGCCACCTCCCGATGTTGGGGTGGCCTTAGTGTGTCACCAAGCCAGGCTGCTTCAGCCCCGCTCCTAGAGAGATGGTCCGCCAGGGGATGATTCGGAGGAGCTAGATGTCTCTGTATGGCTGTTAGAGGAGCAGTTATTTGGCCAGGGAGGAAGCTGGGAGACTCTAATATCCGATGTAGCCAATTCCCAAGATGTCTGCAGCTGGGAGGTCTGGAAACCTCCCACTTTTCTTCTTTCTCTCGCCCGTGTCTGTTGAGGATGTGAGAACCGCATCCAGAAAGCCATCGCTTCCTTCTGCTCCCCCGTTTTTACGCTTTAACATCTCAGGCAATCCAAAGAGTTGGCCTTGTATTAAAAGAAAAATAATTGTTTAAACCTGGAAATGGGGAAAGGAGGGAGGCAGAGCCCGGCGCTGCCGAGCACGTGGATTGGAGCCCACCCAGCCCCCCATACCCCCGACAGCTCACGCTCAAAGCCAAGTGGGGTGTTTTCTGTGTGGATGCAAACTGGGTAAAAGGCAAAAAAATTATC
>VZSZ01005927.1:0-15614 GCA_013398815.1 Ibidorhyncha struthersii | reverse complement strand
TTTGGTAAACTGCTCTTTAAAGATAATCACGCACAGACTTCTCATCTTTTCTTAAGGAATCACTCCCATTTTGGGGAATGGCAGACTGCCTTTGGGAGGTTTGCAAAGTTNGCCGCTTCGCCATGGGGACTTTCTCGGTGGCACTGTGCCTGCGGGACCTGGGAAACAGAGCAGGGCACAGCCCCGGGGTGACCTGCCCAGCAAGTCCAAGGCACCCCAGGAGCATCGCCTTGATCACGCCGTCTCTCTTATAGCGCTAGGCATTGCCCAGTCTGCTCTGGTCGGGAGAGTTTCGTGGTGCTCGGAGAGCCAGCGGGGCTTCGGGAAGAGGTGAAGATGCTGAGGGAAACCCGGCTGTGCGATAGTCCCACTTCCAGCCTGTTTGGCTGCGCTAAGCAGCCGCGGCGAGCGGCAGTCCTGCGTCAGGGGCCGGGCACGTGCAGACGGAGAGATGGCCCGAAGCCAGCAGGCGAGCGGAGGCAGCCGAGCAGGCAGCCAAAGCACAGACAGAGGGAAGAGGGGGGTCAGGCCCTACATCCCCAGCCGGGCTCTCCCCTCCCAGCCTGGCTCCCTGCGGGTGCAAGTCGGTGGTGCTTATAACGCCTCTGCATTACCAGAGCATCCTTTTGTGCATTCAAAAATCATCTGACGCTCGTCCAAGGCACTTTTAAGGCTCCTTTGGGGCCAAGGTACAGCGTAAGCAGTTAGCAGCCAGGAATCATCCCATTAAGCTGTGTGGAGCTGTACCCAAGGTAAGAGAGACAGAGCCCAACCCGGTGCCCGCCACCCCCCTGACTCCTTCCCGGCGGTTCCCAGAGAGGCTGCTCATCGTTTTCCGGGCGTGTGGCTGCGGCGGTTCCTCGTGGCGGCAGGTACCCAGTTGCCCCCGGCTGTGCAGGAGAGCGGGAGGGCTGACTCGGGGCCCGACCGACGGAGCTCCCGGTTCCTCCAGAGACGCAAACCCAACCTGCCGCTAGTGATCACGGCAGGGTGCGGCGCTTGGCTTGACTTGCTTTTGTGCCTTTCCGTTGCACTTCACCCTTAAAATTAGTTGTTAAGTTTATTCCCCAATTAGACCAGGATAAGAGAAAATGTTTGGTTTGGGGGATTTTTTTTTTTCTTTCAAAGGCTCACTCTTGCTGTGAATTTATTGGGTATTGCTGACTGCAGAGGAAACCTTGTGGTTTTTTCTTTCCCTGCTTGTTGTTCAGATGTGAAGGTGCAGAGGACGTCTCAACCCTTGAGTGAGCTCAGCTCTCACACAAGGCAAGGAGAGCACAACCGGTTGAGCAAAATCAGCCCAATCAGCCCACGACTCTCATTTCTGATCTCAGCCTCCCCTCTGCTCGGACTGGAAGCTGAAGCAGGAATGCAGTTTTGGCAAACAACCTCAAAAAGTAAATTGCTTGCTCTGTGGACCGAAAAACACACTCTTTCTCCTCTAACCGCTGCCTCTCTGCAGGGAAACAAGCCGACAAATGAAGAAGAAAAGAGACCTGGCCTGCAGAGCTTAGCAAAGCAAAAAGGTGGTGGCTCGTGGGGGGTGATCCTCCGGGTCAGTGGGGCTGATGCTGCAGCCGCGGTCTCACCCCGGGACCAGCCTCTGCCCGGGAGAGGAGGAGAAAAGGGATTTGATGCATAAGACACCATTAAGGACTTTGCTTTAGGTACCAGCCGAGTGCACTTTGGTGGCTGTAAATCAAATGATGTGTACATATTATGAATGTATGTTTGTATGTGTATATATATAACATATATAAGCCTGTCACAGGTTATTTAGAGGCAGACTCTGCCTCCTTCCACTCCATCTTGCACTGATGTTAGTGCCTATCCCAGAACCGGACTTTCTGGGGCGTTCGCTGGGCTGGTGCAGGCAGATCATAGAACCGTCGAATGGTTTGTGTTGGAGGGGACCTTGAAGATCACCCAGTGCCACCCCCCTGCCCTGGGCAGGGACACCTCCCCCCAGCCCAGGTTGCTCCAAGCCCCGTCCAACCTGGCCTTGAACACCTCCAGGGATGGAGCTTAAAGATACCCGGGGTAGTGCCTGCCTGCTCCCACCGCTGGAGGCTGCTTTGGGTCCAGCCCACATCCCTGTCCAAAATGATGGTCTGGCAAATTCTGGCACCAGGTACCTCGTGTGCACTGGGCTGGATGGGACGAGGGGGCTGTGGCTGCCGGGACAGAGGCGGCAGAGGGGGTTGCATGCCCCCCAGCGTCGCCCTGGGAGAGCAGAAGGGCAGAGCTGGTTTCGGGGGGACAGGTTGGCTCTCCCTAAGGCTGTTTCTAACCTCCAGCGCAGTTTTTGTACGTGCTCTTTGCTGATTGCGTGGCGCCGCCGCTGTGGCTTGCAGTAGCGCCCTGCTCTCTGCTTGCATGTATTTAAAACCCTCTGGGTCAGTGGACAGCGGAAATGTCCTCTTTTTTTACCGAAGCGCAAAATGACTCCTCCGTTCTGCGTCTGTAACATTTACAGGGGGGCCCCGGCTGCCGCGCTGGGCTCCGGTCCTGAACTTTGCCAAAAAAATGCTGGTGTTTGGAGCTGGGATTTTGGCTCGGACCCATCTTGAGTAATATCGTTTCTCTGGCTTTTGAAACCATAATGCATTGCACTTGGTGGTGATGTCAGGTACTTGGGGACTATAATTACTGTGTAACCCGGCAGCCTGGAGAGAGATGTCTCAGGAGGGGCAGCCTGAGGGGAAGGAAAGTTAGTTCTTTATGAAATGCAGATGTTTTTAAATAGCTGTAATTGACTGGACTGGATGCAGAGCATTGCAGATCTAAAAGCTAAATAGGCTTTTGTTTTTCAGTGTTTGCTGTGTACTTCAAGGGGTCACTCAGTCCTGTAGTTCATGATTTCAGCCCCCGCCGCGCTGCCCCCAGCATCGCCCTCTTGCTTCGGGTTCGGATCTCAGCGTGGTGCTTTTTCTTCTCCATCCCAAAGCTGAGGACCACCTCGCAGGGCTGCGTCCCTCAGCTCCATCCCTCGGCACGGCACAGACTGCAAACCGACTTGGGGAGGATGTGGAGAACGAGGCGACATGGGCAGCGTGGAAAAGAAAAAACACCACCACCCCCCCGGGCCCACAGCGCTCGTAGCTGAATAGGAGCTGAGCTCTCCAACCCCAAGTTATGAATTTTGTCAATGAAATTAGCCAACAATGTTTGGGAAAGAATAAAAATAAAGCAGTGAGGGCTCAAAGAAAAACTAGCAGAGCCCCGGAGTGAATGGGGGCTTTGTTCGGGCGCCCGTCCCTTCAATAGGCAGCCTGAAACCCTGTGAGTCACTGCGCGCTGCTGGCCAGGCGCGGGGCCTCCCGTAACGGGCCAGCGGAAAAAATCTGCCTTGCTCTCGTTTGACAGGCTAACCAGCGAAAGAATAAAGTTAATTTACTGTTAAAGTTAATTTGTTGGGTAGGAGAAGGAAACGAGGAGCACGTCGTAGTAAACGCAGCAGCAGAGGGGCTGCCTGTGGGAAGGGGTGGCCGAGGCGAGGGCTGTCCCTCGCCCCGCTAATAACGGGGTTCGTTATACCCGTGGGTCTCGCAGCACGCCTGGGCAGCGTCAGGCACAGCCCGGGGACCCCTGCAGTACTCCCTGCAGGGAGAAACCGCCTTTACCTAGGGAATTCTTGGTCCGGCAACAGTGTGATGCCCAGGACGCAGGGATGCGTGTGAGCCCAGCCACATCTGCGGCTGCGCCTTCCCGGGGCCGGCACCGCGCCGGGCATTGGAGCGATCGATATATGTTAGCGTGAGCTGGCTCTGCAGCCTGGCTCGTGTTTCGGTAGCTGAATGGCAGGCAGGTAGCCCACTTTCGGCTGGAGCGGCTACGCTTTGTGGGCTGTGCTGGGGCCGTGGGAAGCGGCACATTCCCGGGCGGCGATTTCACTCCCATCCGCACACTCAAACCTGCGGAGAATTGGGATGCGCTGCCCGTGCCCTGCGGGCTCGCACTGCACACACCCGTTAGGTTACCCGGGGGGAACAGGTACCATTTGGTGCAAAATGGCTTTTGCACGTCCCGTGGGCTTTTGCAACGCGCAGACGCCCCGTGTGTGGTTTTGTGGGAGTAGCTGCTGTTTCCAAACAAAGGGCTCTTTTCTTCCCAGCAAACAGAGGTAGCTGGTGTGAGCTGAACGCAACCTGCCTCCAGCCTTTGTTCCGCGGTACCTAACACACCCCGTCACTTGGTGCCTGGCATCGTATGAAATAAACAGCGGGGATAAAAGGTGGTCTGTGCCCCGCAGGGCTCAGCGGAGCTGCCCGGCTTTGTCCCACCATCCCCGGCCCTTCCCGCAGCCGGGGATGCCCCAGCCGAGGGTGATGGTTGTGCAGGGTGGAGGATTCCCNCCATCCCAGCCCCCGGGCACGCCGCCACGCTGCCATGGTTTCAGACAGGCATGGCTTGTCTTCACAGGCTGCTGCCAAGCAGGGGAAATTAGGGCATTTCTGAGTCTATCCGGCTCGCTGCAGGATGGGGAACACGGCAGCGGAGCCACTCGACCCCTCGAAGGCGGATCCGAGCCGGTCCCGTGAGCCTGTGCTGCAGTCCGGCTTCCACAGGGGCTCTCCTGCGGTCCAGCGAGCAGAGGTTTGTTCGGTCACATCACCTTCCTTGCCACATAAACTGGTATCTAATGGAGCAGAGAGGCACCGAGATCACTTCTGGATCACACGTCGTTTGGGAGGAGATTTAAATAATTCGTTACAGTATTTTAAAATCTGGGTTAAGGCCAGAAACGGCGCAGCAGAGGTAACCGTTGGGCAGGCAACAAAACTGTACCATCTCCCCTTCCCAGCTCCGAGAGGCCATGTTGTGACCAAAGTAATCCTCCTTTCTGCTCACATCACCTTTCCGGATTTATCATTTTAATGTTCTCTGGGCCACCAAGCCCCACAGCTGTAAATTAATTTTTAAAGTAATACAGGTTTTAAAACTTCCATCTGCTTTAATGAGCTTGGGGGAATCCTGTTGTATTAAAAAACATGCATGCAATTATTTTTCCATCTTGGGTTTCGCCAGTTCCCAGCACCACTCGGCGATGACATCTTCTTCCCCTCTCAAAAGTGTTTTCTTGTGATAATGTGGCATTGTATCCTGATGGTGTGTGTTTTGCCGCACGTGGGCAAGGCTAGAGAGGACTTCTCTAAGGACGAAGCAGTATCATTAGCAGGTCCCTCGGTGGCTTCCCAGTCACCTTTCCATTAATCCAGTTCTGCATCACAGAATTACGAAGCGGCTAATGAACAGCTCCAGCGCCCAGAGCCTGGAGGTACCGTATTAACCGGACGTCTCTTTGAACTGCGTGATTTCTGGTGGGAAAACTTCATGGAAAAACGACATTGTGTTTGTTTTCACAGCCTTCTGCATCTGTTTTTAAATATTTGCTCACAGTAGTTCTGGTTCGGGGTTTTTTTCTTTTTTTTTTTTGTTAGCAATTAGCCTAATAAGCCACCTTTTCATTGCTCCGCATGTAGATTAACCACTTCAGAGAGTACAAAATAAACATTTTACAATGCATGTGTGTATCTTCTGGAAAAGATGAGTAACCTGCTTCCACTGAGACGAAGCCCTCCTAACGTCAGGGTTTTGCTCTAATCATTAGTGCCCACGATTTTTTTTCCCCTTTTATTTCCCTGAAGACAACTTCTTACAGCATTTGTTAACCTGAATTTTTAACACAATTAATTCTTATTTAGACAGTGCATTCAAAATGATGTTTGATGATAAGTAACAAATAAATAGCCTGGGAACGTGCAACTTCCATCTGGTACCTGCGCATTTGGAAGACTCATCTCTGCTGAGATCAGGCAGAGTTGAGCAACTTGGAGAGATTTCAGCCGTCGCGTTAAAAATGAGGCCGTAAGAGACCGTCTGTCCTCACAGCCCACGGAAGAGCTGGGTCTTTGGGAGGGACAGGAGGTGTAGTATCCAAAAGGAGCACGTGTACCCAAGAATCGGTGTGCTGTGTCGCCTGCCCTTACTGCCTGATGGAAATCAAGTTTAATAGCAAAATCGCAGTGACTGAAATATTGCTGATCCTGATGATGTCCTGAGCCGTAAAGGCAGAGCAGCAGGCAGTGCTGCCATCTCTTTGGTACCTCACCGCTCCTTGCTGCCACCCGGGCGCCACCCGCGGCGCTCAAAGGCAGCAAAGCTGGAAAGCGGAGAGCAGGCACCAGGGACTGAGATGCCCTCGGAAGAAGCGACTCTTCCAGTTTGCGGCTGAAACCCACAGCTGGGCTGGATGGGGCAGACTGGTGGGTGATGCTGCCGGTGCTGGCTCTTTCCTGGAGAACGGGAGACCACATAGGTGACGTCAGCTTGATTTTCCTGAGCTTTCAGGTAACTTCAGAGTAAGTTGTTCCAGAAGCAGTGGGATAAATTAAGCTCTTCCTCCAAATCTGAGATAAGTCCCTATCTCTTGCCTGCTGGAAGAGCTCCAGCATCCGCACGTCCTCTTGCAGTCCTCAAGGGCCAGGACGGGGCCACGCAGAGCAGCCGGGTGCCGCTTGGCCGGCGGTCAGTGAAACCAGGAGCACAGCCAACCATTCACTCTGCGCCTCGGTGGGGACCTTCTTCTGCCCTTTTTTCCCCCTACGCACAAAATTTGTAGGAACTTAACATCTTCCTGACTTCTCTGTCAAGCACGGTAAATGTTGTTTTCCACAATGAGTGGGGGACAGTGGGAAGAAACCGGGAGCATGACTGCACGAGCTCCATTTCTTTGGCAAATCAGGTTAAAACCAACCGACTTGTTTATGCATTTTCCTCACCATCGTGGCATTGCCACTGAAGCAGAGGTGCTGGACACGGCGCTTTACATCTTCACATTGAATTTTGCTGTTCAACTTGAGCTACCCGGCACTTAATTTAGAGGCACCGAGCACAAGCGAAGCCCTGAAACTGCTGCCAAAAACCAGGCAGGCCCTGGGCGAGTGATGCCAAGTGTCCGAAATGACCCAAGGAGGTGGGGAACGCGGGATACCTCTTCCTCCGCACCCCACGCCGAGCCCCTGAGGATGCGCGGGCTCCCCGGCTGGCCCGGGCATGGCCCCAGCTCTAATAAGATCAGTCCTGCAGCGTGTTTCCTGAGCAGCGGGAACAATGAGCCTCTGTCCCACATGCCGCCGCAGTGGGAACAAGAACCAGACTGAAAAAAAAAGAGGGGGGAAAAAAAAAAAAAGACGACGACAAGAAGGGGGGAGGAGAAAGATCTCATCTTTCAGCAAAGCTGCGCTCCTATTTACCTCCTGCGTTAGCAAAGCTGAAACGCTCGGTGCCTACACCCACGGATGGAGAATAAGTTATCAGTTGCTGGTGAAGGACAACGTGGGTTTTTTTCCAGTGCAAAGCCTTAACCGCCCCCCTCCAGGGACCCCTTGGCTTCGTCTCCTGCCCGCACGGCCCATTTCCAGAGCCGGTGACAAATTCCACATCACTGCAAAGGAATTTCCTTTCCCTTCCAGAGATAAGGGACCACGCTGGGCTCAGCAGGGCGGTCCCGGTCCCCCTCCCCGGCTGGCATCTCCTGCCAGAGCGACTTGCGTGCTGCCCAGGGGCAGGTAACAGCCTCCTCCCGTTAGCAAATGAGCTCAGTGGTCCAAAGTGGAGGATAACTAACGGGTGAAACGGAGATCAAGAAACGGTTGGACACCAGACTGTCTTAAAACCCTGTTTTGCTGCTGTTTTGAGGCTTTTGCCTAAATGACAGCTGCGGGCTCTTGGGGAATTTGATCTTTCTCCCACCCTCGCGGCCAGGGTGAGCCAAAGGTTTCCCGCAGAGCTCCCCGGCCCTGCCTCCGGGCTGGCTCCCCGAAAACGCGCCTGGAGCCTGCCTGCAGCACGGCCAAAGGGCTGCGATGAAGCAGTGATGCCCTTGGACCAGCCAGGCTGTGTTGGCCCCGCCGCGCGTGGATTTTGCTTTGGACAGGGTTTTAGGAGAGAAGCTCTCCTAAAAAGTCCTTCGAGTGTGGCAGGAATCGTGCTTCTCCCCTGCTGCCTTTTTGCCTAAAGCTTTCCCCTGGGCCAAGCGATTAGTTTGTGTGACTCAGTAGCTTCGATGGAGCAACGCTGATTTACACCAGTTGATGAGCTGCTCTGATTTTCTTATAGAAAATCACTGTTAAGGCTGTTACACTTAACCTGTACTAAACTGTGCATGAATGATTTATTGTGTACTTCTCATGCAAATGACATTAATAGACTCTGTCATACATAGGAGAAGATGCTAGAAGATTACTAAAAGCTGCTACACTTAAAAATGTTTCAGGAGAAAATAATGTCTTATATTGTATTACCTGAGAAATACATCTGACTCTCCCCTTGAAGGCACGCACACGAGCGAACAGTGGGAAGGCTGCGTTGCATTGCATTGCGCATGAAGCACCTTGAGGCCTTAACAGAAAAGCTACAAGAAGTATTTTAAAGGAATATATATCGATAACCGGAGCTGCATTACGGGGAAGAACTGTTTTCCTCACGTATCTCCTTCAACCCGACTCGTGATCCAGGAGTGTTTGATGACTTCAGGATCAGACTGCAGAGAAGAAACAAACCAAAAGCAGTCCTGTCTAATTAACTGAACATATTTACATGTGTAAAACTCTCCTGTAGTCCTCGTAATGACTAATGCATAATTATGCACAGACAAATCCCCACAGTAAACACAAATATTTTTGTTTGTGATTATTTATCTCAGGAGAGCTTAGCAATTTGTCAGGGCTTTGCTGAGCTCCTCAGCCGAGCCGAGTGAGGTGTGGGCAGGGGGTGACTGTCCGGGGTCACCCCAGGAGCCGTTTTCACCATGCAGCAATAGAGGAGGGCAGCCTTTCGCTCACAAACCATTTTTGCATTGAGAAAAATGTAGATTTGGGTCAAACCAAAGTATTTTGCAAGTTTGCTCCAATTTCACAGAAATGACTATGGTTTAGAAAACATTCCCAACCTTTTCATACTACAACCTTCTTTCTTATGCGCTGCCTGCCCCAGACTGCCAGGATGGGAACGGGCTCGTGTGTACATGTCGTGCCTGGATGTGACGTTACCCACTGATGTTTGTCCACCAAGAAAAGCCATCTCTTCGCGGCTCCTTCTTCTGCCCATGTTCAGTTATCTGAATCGCACAGCTGAGCTGCTGGAGGCAGACAGGACTGGCATCCTCCAGGATGTGGCAACCTCCAGCACGTTGTGGAGGGGATGTCTATAGAGGAAAGGGACATCCTCCAGTGGCCAGATCACTTGGTCCCTTCGCTACGAGAGGACCAGAATGGACACAGTAGGTTCCTGGAGGGAGATATTGTACTCTCCCAGTGCCTGCAGGAGAAGAGATGAAAAAACACATGGAAAAAAAAATAATCCTTGTAGCCAATTTGGAATGAAGGTTTTAGCTGGGACAGAGGGAGTCTGTTGGTACATCGATCCATGCACCCCGCGTGCCGGGGAGCCAGGGGAGCACTGAGCAAAGCAGACAGCAAGAGTAATTGCAGGGTATGAAAATGCAGTTTTAAAGCCTTCCCGCTGGCCTCAGTGGACGGCAGATTCTCGTACTGTGACTTCAGCTTTTGTTGTCCGCTGGTTGGCCTCAGGGCGTTTCACAGCTCAGCTGCAGGGATGGACAAATCTCCCCTACACATATGCCGACAGACGCGTTTGACCTTAGCTCTGGCGTCCCCTGCTTTCAGTGGGGCTTCTGTAGCAGAAAATACATAGTGCTCTCCTCTTGGGCAGCGCGTGATAGTGGTCTGGAAAGATGTCAGGGAAGGAAAGCAGGAGGTAGCATTCCCAAGCCAACACGGCGGCTCTTTGCAGGCAGGGACAGGCAGCGGTGGACCGGTCTGCCCGGTGCCCCAAGATAGCTGGACATGTGGGAGTTCTGATCCACCACTTGGACAGTCCCACTGGTGTCACGTCTTCTCCCTGACCGTGGCACCACCCTGCCTGGGAGCAGCGTGAGCATCTCGCCCCGCACTGACGTCTGCGCAGCGCAAAGAGCCTTCCCGAACCTCTCAGGAGTCACCAGGCTCGCGGTCTGCTCTCCGAGCCCTCTTTGCCATGTCATCTTAATCCATGGAGCCGTGCAACCCCTAGAGATAAATTCATCACTTAGTCAATGGCTTTCCTCCTAAAATCCTCTTCAGGGAACAATTCTCCTATGTCTGATACAGTGACTAATTGATAACTTTCTTTAAGGGGACTGCACGATAACTTTCTTTAAAGCAGTATATTATGATCAGTGGGTTTTCCAAGGAGCGTGCTGCTCTCTTAATTCTCACCTTCATTATTTTAATACCTCTGTAAAATGGATTTCTAATGGATCTATATTGCCATAAAACTTTAGGGATGGTGGGTGGGTGTCAATAAATTCTTTGCGATCCGAGCGACTCCGCCGGCGGGTGGGGAGCAGAGTGACAGGCTCTGAGGAGCAGCCAGGTCTTGACTCAGGACTGCAGCTTCCAGCGGCGTGACCTACCCTGTTTTGACCCCATCCTGCTGTCTCTGAACACCTTGCAAAACTTCATTAAGCAACATGACTAGTATCTGTCACAAGCAATTCTTTCTCTCCCTCCTCCTCACCCCAGGGATAGAGCATATCAGCTCTACCAAGAATACAGAAGCTGCCCTAGGTCCAATCCAACCCAAAGTGTTGATATCTGCGAAGTGTGTGCAGAACAACAGTCATCACATCAGTGCATTTTCATCCCAAGATCCCAAGGCAGGCAGTAAATATACATTATATTGGCATCAGCCCCCTTCAAAGCGTTCTCTGCTACCAAGAGGATGGAAGGCAGCAGCCACTATCCCCAGCTTAATTAAAGAAAGGAAGAAGTGGATGTTATGGCCTTCTGAAAATACGGGCCAATTTTAGAGAGGTCAAATTGCTCCCACGATGATAAGCCAGGACACTGGGAAAAAATCTTTTACCATTGGACCCGTCACCTGGTCTCATGAAAACTGCTCAAGAATCTTGGTTTTGTCTTACCCAGGTTCCTGGGCTATAACAACTCATTTTTACCTCGGACGCTGGAGTAGAGGGACCAGCAATCGCTTAGAAACGAGCTGCAGCCGCACGCATTTGCCATTCTGCCATCCGCTGCCCTGAAGAGCTGCCAGGAACGGGGCGGGGGTGTCGGAGGGAGGGTGACGCCGGCACTCCCTCGCGCGCGGGGTGCAAAGGAGTCCTCTACCAGGAGCGCAGGAGACCCAAGTCAGATGCGTTGGCGCGTTTCGTTGCTAGCACTGGAGGTCAGATGTGTCATTTCCAGAGTCCTGCTGCAAAACCCCCACCAAAGGCTGTTTTTTGTGGAAACAGTGTTCGGCTGCCGCTGGCATTGCAGAGGCAGTAAGGGGACAGTGTCGGGCCTGCGGGCTTGGGTTTCTTTTTTATCTCAAGCATTTCCAAGTCCTTTAACCGTTGTTTTGATAGCCGGTGGGGCGCTAGAAGATATTCTGCTCTCTACCACTTGTTTCAGAAGAATTTTCACCCCTTGGGTTTTTCGTTCTGGTGCAGCTGTGTGAGCTATCCATGTCAGAAAAGGTCAGACTGGTACATACAGCAAATTAACCTTTTTGTGGACTGCCTCCAACTCTGCTGTATTTCCATTGGGATGAGTCTTGCAAATAGGTAGGAAAACCAAAAGCGTCTTGAGCACATGAGGAAAACAGCTCCAGTGCTTTCCGTGCGTGCACGAGGTTCTGTGTGGGGTGAAGATAATAATCAACCGTCTGAAGGAGAGTCTGAAAAACCTTTTCCTGAAAGGCCTTTTTGGCAAAAACGCACTGGTGCTTTCTTCCCAGTTCACTGAAAGGTTGGGTAATCGGGTTTTTTCCCCCCTTTCTGCTGCAGGGCTTTTATTACAGACACTTGGCTTGGTGTCCCCCCCGTCAGCCTGCCAGCCCCAGATGGAACAACTTCAGTGTTTTACTGGGGCTTTGCACACTCGGTGGTGGGTTTTCTGTAACATCTGCAGCCACGTCTGGGTGATGAGCACTCCCTGCGCCACCAGAACAGGCGGCGTCTTCCCTCTGCTTGTCCCAACCCGCTTGTACCAATAAGTGATGTCCATGAAGGAAAAAAACTGAGCAAGAGAAGCCTATTCTTGGAAACACATTTACTATCCAGGAACATGATGCATCTCCGCAGGTTTTTCCGGCCTCTAGACTTAAGTTGGGGTGCTGCATTCACATGTTACAACCTCTAAAATGTTGCTGACTCTTCCCCAGAGTAACTTATAGGGAAAGCTATAGGGTCAAGTCCTGGGCTCTGCCCCCTCTCTTCAGGATAGATTATATATTTAATGTTAAGCAACTATTGATAATAAGTAGAACGTGTTATCGCAGCTGCTGTGTGCTGTGGCGAGTAGGGTAGAGAGTCATGTGCTTCTTGCTTGCTTTTTGGCCTCAGGACACTTGTGTTCCTGTTTATACAATAGCTCTGCTTGGAGAGCAAGAATAAAAAATACCTTGTTTTCCCCCTCACCAGATTGCTGTTTAGCATCATGCTACATCTCTCTCGTGGGAAATACAGGTTCGAGACTCTCAGGTAGGGGAGGGAATTGAATCCAGATGTTACGTTTTCTGGGCAAGTGTTTGAAGGAATGGGTTATTATACAAAAAAGGGGAACCAGCTTATCCAGCGTAGGGGTGGGAGATGGGCGCTCAGGCTCCTGTGATGATGCTGGCTGCAGTGGGTTTGCTGATGTCAAATGTCTGTGCCAGAGATGGGGAGGAACTTGGGGTACCGGGTTTTCAGGAGCCCTTTCTGCTTCTGGGCCAGCGCCTTGGAGAAGACATTTCATAGCTGGATACAACCACTCTGGTGTTTGTTGTCTCCTGTCGGGGCACGGTCCCACCAAGTGGGCAAAGAACAGTTATTCTTTTCGTGTGAAAATTCAGGGAGAGAAACATAAGTTATTAAAATGAGTTTTTCCATAAAAAAGAATGATCTGTAGGTTCATTTAAGCCTTCACCCTAAAGATGCAGTTGTTGGTAGGGTGGCCAGGAGGGACGTGTTTGGGTCTTTCAGAGGGAACGGACTCCATGCAAGTGTCTTACACGTCCCTGACTCCCCTGGAAACCTGGGCAAGAGCCTGTTGTGTCCTGGATCCTGCCCCCGCAGTGTGGCCATAGACAAACCCCTGCCTCTGAGCACCAGCTCGGACAAGGGAGGGCTTTCGAGGCGTAGCGTGACCTTGCCTGGGCTCTAGGAAATCTTGGTCAGCATCAGAGACCAGGCTGTCCTTAAGGCATGAGGTTGCGATTCGTCGTTAAAGCATGGCTAGTGCTGGTCTCAGGCTTTGAGATGAATGTTTTTCGTGCTTGTTATTGCTTGGTGAGAAGTGCTTGGTGACTGCTTTCACCCACTTTTGTACTCGGTTGGATCACAGAAAAACAAGCGAGAGGTGCAAAGTCTGCAGCGGAGGAATACTTTGCATGAAGACCTCTGCTTAGCTTAACTTAGCTTTGTCACTCTCAGCAAAGATAACACCGAGTCTGCGTGGTTCCTCACACTCACGTCCATCCATTCGACATGTCCAGCCCCCTGTGAACATTTTGGTCACAGCCCTTTCCCCGAGACACGGGCGTAGGAGGAAATTTGAGGTTTAGGAGGCAGCGGTGCGAGCGCAGGAATTCCTCCCCCTCTGCCAGCAACGAACCGCTGGCATCGTATGTCCCTTTTCCTTCCCTTCACACTACATCACATCTGTTCTTACTCATGCGTGACAAAAAAAGGCTACCTGAGCGCTGGGGGGAAGGAGCGCGCACCCGAAGCGATGGCTCCCACGCCGGAGCAGCTCTGGAAAACAAACCTCGAGGAGAAGCCACGTCCTGTGACGGTGGCCGGGCTCAGGACAAGGGGGCTGTTAAGGGACAGATGTACCATACGTGGTGCCAGCAGTCACCATCCGCTGCAGAGCTGCAGCCCACGGCACCGGGGCTGCAAACGCGCCCGGGATGTCCACGAGCACCCAGGGAGGGCAAAACCCTGGAGGGAGACCAAAGCAGAGGGGGAAAAATCAAATTTGCATTGGATAAAGCCCTGTGTTTAACAGTAAAAGAGCTCAGGTATGAAAGGGATCGTTTACTAGAATGCATTTTTACCCGTTACGGATAGTATTTTCGAACACGGGTATCTAACACAACGGGCTGTCTGTGGCTGTGCGGCTGAGGTTACGTCGTGCTTTTTACGGTAATTTTGCCAGGGCCAAGAAAACATATCAGTACACAAATCACTTCCAGTTTTATTCCACTTTGACATTTCAGGGTGTCCAGCAACTTGGCATCACTCTGCGGAGCCAGCCATTCTTGGAAATATTTGTGTGCTAGAAGTGTGTTTTGAGTTACAAATATTTGCACATTCACAACACCTAATTCGGGGCCACGTTTGACCAGGAACATTCCTTTGCGCAGTTGCCAAGCAGAGCTGGTGGTGGAGGGCAGCCTCCCGTGGGCGGCTTATGAGGATGAGGATGCTCGTCCGGTACGCAGGCAAAAAGGGCACGTGGCTTTGTCTGTTCTGCTTATTTAGGGTTGGTGGCTTATCAGGAGAGCAAAACCTCTTTCGAAAGCAGCGGTGTGGCAACCTCCTGCTGCTCTGGGGCGGTCTTTGTGGGAAGGAGTCTATAGGTGCTGACCTACATTTAAGTAAGAAGAGCGAGCGAGGAGCTGCGCTGGCTGCACCGGTGCCGCTCTCGGGGCTGCAGGAGCCGAGGAGCACAAGAGCATTTTTGCTGTAGTCCAGGTCTGCCACCGTCGTGTTGTCCGAATTCACTCCTGGTGCAAGGTGCTAGACTGACATTCAAAACGTGTCGGGGGGGGAAGCCTCGTTCTTAATAATTTTTTTCCTTTCTTCGTGCTGACAAAGTACAATGGGACATTTAAATCTGATTTTTATAACATTTTGCGTATACAGAGATCTTGGTCTGACCTGGAGAAGCCACTTTGTTCTGACTACAACGATCTGGTATTTCATATTTTTTTATTTTGTGTCTTCCCCGTATTATTTCCGTCGCATTCTGGCACAATATGGGCTCCCTCCAGTGGTCAAGGGACTCCGGGCTCCTGCTGCCGCTTGCCCAGGGGCCAGAGCTGGCCGGGTGGCTTTGCTGCGGTGGCATCGCAAATCTGGGCAGAAATCATCTCGGGGCTGGATTTTTCCCCCCATCTCCTGCTGCCTGTGTCATCCCGCTGGCAGGAGCAGGCGCCCCGCTCCGTAACCCCCATTCAATTAATATTGGAGTGGGACGGCCTGCCCAAATAAAGAATCAGGCTCGAGATTTCCGCACAGTTCCCGAACCGTTGGCTGCAGGAGGGGGAGAGGCAGCAGGAGAGGAGCGAGAACCGGAGCGGAGCCGCTGAAAGACCGAGACACGACCACTTTTAGCAAAGAAAAAAAAAAAAACAAAAAAAAAAGACTCATTTTTGCCTTCTACTCTTCCCGTGGTACTTTCGAGAGCAGATCCCGGCTTTCGCCTCGAACCTGCCCACCGCTAGTGTCGGTACTGGGGGGGGTATAGTCCAGCCCAAGTGTGTATGTGCATGCGTGTGTGTGTACATACGTGTGTGTGTGTGTACATACGTGTGTGTGTACACACGTGCACAGCCGGGCG
>VZSZ01005920.1:0-23915 GCA_013398815.1 Ibidorhyncha struthersii | reverse complement strand
AGACAATTCTATGATTCTATGATTCTATGATTCTATGACTTCTCAAATATGATGGATAACAGCTTGGCAACTTCATCTATCAGTTCTCTTAAGACCCACAGATGAATCTCATCAGGTCCCATGGACTTGTGCACCTTCAGGTTCCTCAGCTGGTCTCAAACCTGGTCTCCTCCTACAGTGGGCGGTACCTCATTCTTCTAGTCCCTGACTTTGTCTTCTGTGACTTGGGCAGTGTAGTTAGAGCCCTTACCGGTAAAGAATGAGGCAAAATGTCAGTGAGTACCTCAGCCTTTTCCATGTCCCCGGTGACCAGGTCTCCCGTTTCCTTGCTGTGTGGGCCCACATTTTCCCTAGTCTTGCTTTTGTCTCTGACATACCTGTAGAAGGCTTTATTTTGGAGCTTGACATCCCTGGTCAGATTTACCTCTATCTGGGCTTTAGCTTTCCTAACCTGATCCCTGGCTGTTCGGACAATTTCTTTGTGTTCCTCCCAGGCTACCTGTCCTTGCTCCCCCCCTCTGCAGGCTTCCTTTTTCTGCTTGAGATTGTCCAGGACCTCCTTGTTCATCCATGCAGGCCTCCTGGTGTTTTTGCCTGACTTCCTCTTTGTCAAGATGCATCATTCCTGAGCTTGGAGGAGGTGATCCTTTAATATTAACCAGTTTTCTTAGGCTCCTTTTCCCCCCAGGGCTTTATCCCACTGTACTCCAACAAGAACATCCCTGAGGAGGCTAAAGACTGCTCTCCTGATGTCCAGGGTAGCAAGCCCTCCTTGTGGGAGGGTGTGCCCTCCTTGCTGCCTTAAGGATCTTGAATTCCACTATCTCATGATCACTACAGCCAAGGCTGCCCTTGAGTTTCACATTCCCCACCAGCCCCTCCCTGTTGGTGAGAACAAGGTCCAACATGGCACCTCTCCTCATTGGCTCCTCTATCACTTGGAGAAGGAAGTTATCGTTGATGCATACCAGGGACTGCCTGGATTGCTTACGCCCTGCTGTGTTGTCCTTCCAACAGATATCGGGGTGGTTGAAATCTGCCATGAGGACCAGGGCTTGTGAACATGAGGCTGCTCCAATCTGTCTGTAGAGGACCCCGTCTGCTCGGTCTTCCTGGTCAGGTGGCCTGTAGCAGAGCTCGACTGTAACTTTACCTGTTCGTGCCTTCCCTTTAATCCTGAGCCATAAGCTCTTGGTCAGCTCCTCATCCATCCCCAGGTAGAGCTCCATTCACTCAAGCTGGTATATATTAATAGACAGCTCATATGTATTCTATTATCAATGCTATCAATTTCATTTTTTTTCTTACCTCGTTGTCTGCACTTGGTGATGGGATTTCTGTGCCTTCTCAGGCTTCCTTTCCGTCTCCTCTCTTTCGACAGGCAATCCAACTTGCTAATTACTTTGGTATGCCCTCTTCTAATTGATCTCAGACTTCAGTCCACCTTTGCTGAATGTGAGTGATCACAATAGTAATTTTAATGGATTTACATCAGAATGGCTTGTATATATATACTACCCTTTTTGAAGATCATTATTCTTTCTCTATTTGTTTGAGATGTGGCCTGAATCTGTGGAATACTACATACATTGTAGATATGTTAACAATCAAAAATCTTCTGGTGGACTAAATTCACTTCTGGGATGAGTCTTCCATTTTATGACAGACATAGTCCATGATCTTGAGTAAATCACTTAATAGAAGGCTGAGGAATTGAAGTACAACTAGGATCTAATCATCTACTTGTGGCTGAACAGATTATAGAAAGGCAATGGTTAATACCTCAATACATTATTATAGTAATGCTTCACCACCGCTATGAGAAAACTTAAATAAATATAGACTGTCCTCACAAACTAGGTCCCATGTTTAGAACTGGCAATTTATTAGAGTTTAGAAAAAACTGTATAAAATGCCTGCACATTTTCATCTTTTCCACATTGAACTTTAGATTAAAAACACATGGAAGAAGAGACGATATTCTCTACTTATTCGACAAGGGATAAAAAAGAACAAGACATTATGGTTCAAATTCTGATTCAATAACAACATTTTTCTGGTTCCACTTTATTTGCTAGTACAGTGGTACTGCCTAAATTATTCCCGCTGTTTTTCAAAAATCTGGTGGTTTTTTAAGCCATGATGAAAATTCCAGTATTTAAATTGCTTGACATTAAACTTGAAAATATATTTGGGAATATTCTGTCCAAGTTAAAATAGAGAATGTTGTGATGGTGGATCAGTTTACCTGTGATTTCAGAACAAAATTTTTATATTGGATACATTTACAAGAGGAAAAGGAAAAATTTAATTGTGGGTTTAAATAACTACTTAATTGCTCTATGATTCTTTCATGTGTTTAGGATTCTTTCCTGCAGTGACAGAATGCATGTTCTGGAGTATGGAGACAAGCCAGAACACATGACAAGTATCCTGTGACTTTTGCCAAACACACTGAGCAGCAAAACAGTAAGAGGTTCTGCAAAAATCAGCACAAGACCTCATTTGTCATCCTTCTCCCTCAAAGCTAAGATTATCACTTTTATACAACTGAGATCAGAAAAATGTATTATTTTGCTGGAGTATTTATTTGAAATAACAATTACTCTTGATTTATGCCGGTGACTGAGAAGGATATGGCCTTTAGTCAGTTTTTTCAACTGCAACTCTTATTCAACAACTGAGTAAGAAAATAAATTGTCTCTAAACCTGAACTTTTCTGATAACACAATGCTTAGTTCCATTACCATAGGCTAAGCAATTTGTAGTTATTGTACAGAGTAAAAGTGCTGTGCTGTTGGATCAACAAACACATGCTTATGAGTGATGTTCTTTTCAATTACTTGCAAAACTGACTTATCAACAGATTTATCATTTTCTGCTTAGGAAAACTGATCACCAAACACAGCCAATGAGTCTAGCATTTAAATATTCTGAATTCATTGATAATTTAACATGCAGAAGTATAGTAATCTCTTATGTAGGTGAAGGGATAAATGCAACATAAGGTCTACATATTTTTACGTGAAAATATGGTCTGGTTTGTGAACATTCCTGATCAAATGTTTAATAATTTTATCTCCATCTTTGTGATTCAATGCTGCCATATTGTGCTGCTTGCCTCTAATGAAGTAATTAAAAAAAAGTTACAGCAGAAAGCATGAGAAGAGTCCTTTGTTCTTTCTGAGAATTAGTAAAAGTATATTAGGAAGAAACACCTGTAGCTTAGGCATCATAGACTCCTGTATGTACTAAACATAGTTTATCTCAATATAATCCGTTTTGCCAGAAGAAGCACAGAGAGCTGTATATGGGAAAATTACTCCTGATTTAAAGTATACACATTTCTAGTTATGAAAAAGTTCTGACAAAGTCTTACTTATTAAAATAGTCATGGGCAGTCACATGAGCTGGAATGTAGTTGATACATTTGGGAACTTCAATCTGCAAAACAGGCTTGTCTTTCCCAAAGTACCCAAAGATTCTATTAAAATGGAATAAATAAATTGTCCTTAATATTGAATTTTGTAATTTACTTTCGGTCTCCATATTTCTAACTAAGATCACCTTTCTCTCGCTATCTTGTGTTTGGCTTAATAGCTTTTCATGACAGAAGATGTCTCTCTGTGTTGTGTCTGGAGACCGAGTAGCATAATGAGATTTTGGACCATGATAGTTCCACATCATAAACTAAACACAAATAAAACCCCCAAACCACTCCTAGATTAAAAAAAAAAAAAAAAAAAATCGACATTCAAAGCGGTCTTTATTTGCCGCAAAATCTTCGTTATCTCTTCCTATGTCATACCAATCAAACAGCCTCGCCAGTAATATGAAATGTTCCTCTCTTCCTACTTAGCCCCTTTCCAAACCTCTTCTATAATGTGTTTGTTCATCAGCTCTCAAGTCAACACGATGTTATGTAGGTGAGAATCAGCCAAAAAATCCTTTGGATATAATTATGGTGCAGCCATGGGGAAAGGCATTAGTAGGGAAGTGTTTGATAACTTACAGATATCTGCCAAAGATTAGGAGTTAATGCTCATGAAAATAGTTTCTAACAAAGAAAGGTACAGGAATAAAAGATGCAGCAGCACATGCTTAGAGAGATTTTAAAATACTGGACTATCAAAGAGAGGAAAAAAAATGGCTAAAAGAGCTAAGAAAAAAATTGTCATGCAATCACTGATCCTTTGGTGTTAAAGGAAGATTTAAAATACTACTTGTGTATAATTTTACCTCACTTACTATAAAAAACATTATGAAAACCCATTCTTTCCCCAGTGCCCTTCCAGCCTGTAGGTAGAACTGCACCCACTGCTTCCATTAACAGAGAAAATATGGATTTGTCCCTGTAAAATAATAGTCAACATCAGTGTACAAAAGGTAGAAGTCCTCTACATTAACAAAAGGCAAAAGTAGAAATATGGGTAGTTTTAATAGATTATTTGCCACTCCCAGAACAAAGGTTTTATGTTCCTAAGACTCTGTTGCCAGTTATGAAAATAGTAGTTCGAAGCACCTCAGAAGTAAATTAATTCTGTCAATGGGTGTGAAAAACATTTCACTCCTCCATCATTAATAATGCATAAATGTTCCTCTAATAGGTGCAATAACTACCCTTGATTTTAGTCTTGTTATTTCTTTTACAGTTTTTGTCCTAAATCAGTCTGTAGAAATCTTTTCTCGTAACACAGAAAAATAAGCAGTATTTGCATTTCACTAATATGTAGATTCAGTTATAATTAGAGGAGGCAAAAAAGACAAATCTTATTGTGATAAATTATATCCGTATTTAATTTCATAACATAAATAGTAAAAATATAAATGAAATGTCTTTATAAAATTGTGTAGGGAAAGGTTGTAAAATAACATGAAGGAAATGGTGACTCAAAATTAAAATAAAGAAAGAAATAAAAAATTGGATATAAACAGGATGATATCAAAAACCTATACAGAACCAAAGAAAAAAAACAAGCTCATATTTTAAAAAGAAAGCAATCAGAGTTTCAAGCGAGTACTGAAAGTCCTTTAAACTTGGCCTGGAGATAAGACAACTTTTAGGATTTTTTCTTCCATAGTGATGTACTTTAAAAAAAAATATTTGCCAAAATTGTTGAGCAGCTTCTATCCCATAAAAAACAACAGTGCATATAACCTTTGAAAATAAGCTCATTATTTATACTGGAACTTCAATAAAATCTATGGATTTTTACCATTAGGCAATCCAATTTGAAAGTTTGGGCATGCACAAAGTTTTGTCTGCATAGAAATCATTACAATTTACAAAAAGTTATGGAAATAGGTACATTCATTCATAAAGCCAACCATTCAAGCACTGAGCAACTAACTGCATATATTTATAAAATATGCATAAGTAATGAATTTAACTAAACATACCCAAGGAATAGTGTATTTTAATCTGTTTAATCATATTGACTATGCTAATATATGTTTGAATTGCAATTTGATTCCTCACTTTTAGAGAAGTGATATCTTTCAGATAGATACTGCACCGTTCTGTTCTGTGAAGTGACTGAGACAGATGTTTGTGCAAATGAAGGACTGAAGCTCTCACCATAATTTTCAGAGGTAACAGTGTCCTATTTCACAACCTGAAAGCTTCATTTTTATTTTCAACTTCAACTGAATACAAGAAGTTTTGCTAACAATTAAGATTTCTCTTCTGTAGCTCTCATTGCTTAGATTGAAATAATAATGCAATGGTTTCAACCGTTGCTAAAGTGTCTGCAGTTTCAGAGTTGTTCACCCAGCTGTGTTGTCACCATAATTACGGCAGCACACAAAATTTTACAGTCAGAAGTAGTGACATTCTAGTTGACACAAAAAAGAGAAACACCCGTGTTCAAAATAAGAAGAGCATTAAGTCAGAATTGCTTTTGTTATGACTCTTCTTTGGTGGACCTTGAACAAATCAAGAATGTCCGATGTTCTCCTTTGGTAAAAAAACAGATATACATTTGCTACCACATACTTAAAGACTAATTTAAAACCTCTGGAGTCATTTAGGGGAAGTACTCATAAAGCTTAGCCCAAACCTAGCCTAAGCTTCCTCCGTAATCAATTTTAATCAATGGAGAGGAGTCCAATTTAGAGTAATTTTCTTTCTGACTAACTTTTAGATATCTAAAAGATTTGATGGTGCATTGAGTACAGGTGTTAATAAAGAAAGACAGCTGTCTTCACAGGCTTACATGATTCATTGTAAGTGAGCTATCTAAAACGGGTGAGCTGGTTTGCTCCAAGGCTATCATGAGTGAGTGAATTGCTGTTCCAGCGCACAATAAGCCTCATGGAAATGCCTGTCTTGCCAGAGGCACTGGAGACATCCAGCATATTCTGGCTGCCTCACTCTTAAATGCCCAAACTGAGCTGCTTTCAAGGCCACCTGTAAATATTCCAGTTGTCTTCTGGAAGAAGGTGTCTCTTTCTAATGGGCATAACGGGAGCCCAACCTCACTAGGCTGTTTATAAATACCTGTCTGAGACTGTTGCTACTGGCACCAGTTGCTTTCAAATAGACCATAGTGTAGTGTAAGGTTATAACTCTAAGGGCTCCACTATCTTCTCTCTCCCTCCCACCACCCTCTCTCTCTTTTTATGCATAAAAACCTATTATTAAAATGTTACAGTTTTCAATAATTATCTGGAGCCCCATGAAAACAGGTATTAAGTGACAGTAAAAGTAAAAAAAAAAAAATTAACAAGACAAATATGACAGTAGAAGAGTTCATTTCAGGAAAGTTCAACTATTTCACAAGTTAACCTCACCGTACTGACATAGTGCATTAGATACAAAGCTCACTTTAAAATAGGGCAACGATAAATACCCACAAACCCCTTAGAGTAAATAGAGGAAAACATCATTATTTCCTTTGATATTTACCTTATGTTTATTATTGAAGATAAATGAACTTGTTATTAATATTAAGCATGCTCCACGGTTAATAGAATTTGAACAATTATGAACCACAATTAAATGTCTCAGATATGTGTAGAAAAACAAATAAGGGCTGGAAGGGACACTGCCATCTAGCGATGTGATAAAAAGTTAACCAGATCATGCATCAAAAAAATTCGTGGTGGTGTTATAAAGAAATAAACACAATTCTCAAAGAAAGGATAATACACTAAAGCTTAACAGACCTTTAAATTGGGAGGATGATTTTCTGATCCATTTAAAAAATAATCCTATCAATAATACTGTGCTCCAGTATGAGATAGGTCTGCTTATAAAGAGACAGATATATATGTCTAAGAAAGTGAAACATTCTCTTAGAAAAAAAAAATGTATTCCTGAACATAATTATACTTGTGTTTTCTATAATAAAATCAGGCAAATATAAAAGGAAATTAATCAGACTAAACTAATATCAATTAAATGTAATTGCTTTGCTGCTGGCTCTGAACTCCAACATCTGTGTTGCTGTGCTTTGTTGCTACTACATTATTCCACAGAAACAATGCTGAAATGGTCATCAGGATATACCTGATGATCTGGTTCCACTTCAGGGTAAATTCCTTCTGTTAGGCTATACAAAGAAAACGTCTCTTTCCCTCTTCACAAAAAGAAACTTTCAAGGTTTTCAGATAATGCTGTGTAGTGCTGGCAAGTATTACCTGTTTAAAGGCAAGCCCTGTACCTCTATTGATCTGCTACAACATTTCTAATGAGTTCTGTATCTGAATTCATCAAAGAGTGATCTCAGAACTACAATGATATTTTTTGAGTTTTAATTGCTTTACTAATAGTGAGTACAATGGATACATACGATGGATACGTATGGTGAATACAATAGATACATACAATGGGTATGGATTCACCATGTTGTAGCAGATCAATTGAGAATTCATTCTGTGAAAGTAATTACCCTAGTGAAAGGGTTAAATACAATTCACCTGAGAAGTGAAAGGATTTAAGATAAAAATTAACAGGGAAAAAGCAAGGACGTCTGGAGCAAAAAGAACTATGTTGCAACAACAAGATAGCTTTTAGATAATATTCTGTGCATAATAGAAACAGGAACAAAAATAAAACAAGGCACAAGGAACAAGGGAATAAATATTGATATTGCAGCAGCAATTGACTTGACATCGTAATCTCTTGTCAAGCTGCACAGTGTCTCTTACTCTTGCATTGACGTACAGCAGCTCCAAATGTCATCCTAATTATACTGGCGGAGCAAAGTGTCCTTAGGGAAATACAAAGTGGAAACAAACACACACAGTTTTCCCATGCTGTGGGAATGGCACTTATACTTCCATTTTAGTGCCGAGGAATACCACATTCCATTGGATCCATACCATTAACCATCATTTATTTATTTGGCTGCTTTTGGCTTTAGTATCCACTATAGATATTTACATCTATGATGATGGTATTTCTCTGCAAAAAGCACTGCTATTTTTTTCAAATCGCTATTCTAAGCAAAATATATGTCCTATCAAGGGCCAGATGAATTACTAAAAACAAAAGTACACTTTATTATAATTCTCAGATTTATCTTTTCTCTTATTCATTTTCACTATATATAGAGCCTTGTTGTCAAAAGACCAATGCTTTAATATTTTTTTTTTTCTTACAGGATGCTTGTGAAGCAGCAATGTATGATTAATCCATTTAAACAGTTGAAGAATAAATGCACAGAAAGAAAAAGGCCAGATCTTCAGAAAACATAGTCATTATGATTTTTACCAACAGGAGAAAAACATAAACATATTCCTCTTTGAATGAGGATAGACATATACAGAGATAAATTTCCTTGCAGAGGTCTGAAAGGACACATTTCCAGACAACGTAATGCTATAAAACCAAGCTTCTTTTCACCACTGGGGAAAAGAAAATGTAGTAGCCAGATAAATAGAGACGTAGTAGTAGTAGTAGTAGTAACAGTAGTATTAGTAGTGACAGCAGCAGTAACAGTAGGTGCTTGTGACTTCAGATATCTCCTGGAGTGGCTCTTCCTAGGTTGGAAAGAGTTGTGGTGCTATAGCCCAGTCCACAGATCAGAAATTTGCTGGAAGGGACAGCAGTACATGGCATTAACCAGTGTGCAGAGCAGACCAACACTTTTCCTTTCCTAAATTCTTGAAAAGGCAGTTTCTACACCCAGAACTCACAGATGTTCTTTTTTATATATTCAACCACCACAGGAACTTTTATCTTTATTCTAGCAGGACATTTATTTTTGGTCATAGGGGAAGTTGCCCACTGAAAATTACTCTCCTTTTCATAGCATATACAACCTATCACATTTTATAGAGTAGTTCACATTCACTTTCACCATAAAGCTTTCAAAGGGCCATATCACATAGAAAGGAAGGTTGTTCTTAGAAGTGAAACAAGATGGTTACCTTAAAAAGTACTAGCTCCATATGTCAAAATTATTTCCTTAGTGGAAAAAAGTTGAGAATAAACGAAAGGTTTGAGCAGCAGCCAGGGGATGCACATCGTTGTTCTTTTCTTACAGAAACTGCACAGGATGGCTTGCATAAACAATATTTTCCCTACATAGTCTCCTCAATTATAAGAAATATTTATACATGGTTGCAGTAACTCCACAGATGTGCAGTCCTGGGCTTTTTGAATTTATTGTGTTGGTGGACTCTATTTCTCCTTTATGAGTTACACCCCCACTCTCCTCTGAGGGTTTATCAGGGGAGGCATGCAAAGAATTTTCATTTTGCTTTGACTTCTCTGACATAGCCTCAAACCAAAGTTTGTGTTTTTCTGTTCTGTTGTTTTCTTCCACTATTGTGCTAGTGTTAACACAATAACCTGAACCAGAAGAAATGATACAGAATTAGAAGAGCTTTATTGTTAAACTTTTCTGTAACTTCTCTGCTGAAAAATATAAGCCCAATGTAAACTTTAAAACCATTAGCATATAACAAAGAACATTAGTTTATAAGCCATTAATTAACTACAGTCCACACAGTTAAGAAAGTTTCAGCTAGATCTAAGAATAATATTGGCACAATATTATATTATAAAAATAATACTGAAAGTAGCAAATAACTTCTAACTCTGCCTGGCATTCATTGAAAATAAACCGTGTACAGAGGTATAAATGGCTTGATATATTACATTACATGCCATTGTATATATACTGTTAAATGTACACATCATAAAATGTATTACATAATGCATTCTAGGACTCTAAGTGACAACATGTATTGTTCAGTATAAATTTATGGGCTTCTATAATGTTTTTATTTAATTCTGAATTATTTTTCCTTAATGGATCTATAGATTAATAGAAGCAAAATACAGATAAATGAAACCTACCACAAACAGCAAAATAGTTAGACACCACAGCTAATTGATTTCATGTAAGTTGTCATTTAATGGATAACTTGCTTCTTTAAAATTTAGATTAAAAAAAAAGCAAACAACAAAATCAAACAAAAGACTTGTTTTCATAGCTGTTCTGGAAAAGGGTTTTCCTTGGTTCTTAGACAGCTCCAAAACTCTGAACTCTCCATGTGCCCTGTTTACAATCCTTGCCATCTCTTCTTTCCTTTCTTTTCTTTTTTTGTTTGTTTTTTGTTGTGTTTTTTTTTTAGTATCAGCACTGTAGTGTTATAAAAGTATAAGACAGGAAATAAGAGGATTTTGGGGTGAAAATGACTGCCAAACTTTTTGAAAAATATGGTTACACTGTTGTTGCCTGTTACTATCAGCACTGACCCTCCAGCTGGCATGGCAGGTGAAAGACACTTGGAAACAGCAACCTTTCATGCTGTTTTAATTCCAGGCCTGTCTTGGAAAGCCATCTCTGTTGGAAGATACAACTGGAAGATAAGACTGAATTTTTGATCAGTTGACTTGCAGAGGTAGAAAAAATAGACAACATAAGGAAAGAAGCAGCAGCTTGGGTAGGAAATTGGCTAACAGGCCACACTCAGAGAGGGGTAGTCAATTGTTTTACTCAGGCTGGCAGCCTGTCACAAGCGGGATCCCCCAGGGATTGATACTGAACCCCATGATATTCAACACCTTCATAAATGATCTGAATGATGGCACTGAAAGCACCCCTGCCAAGTTTACTGATGACATCAAACTGGGTGGTGAGGTGAACTTGTCAGAAGGGAGAGCCATCTTACAGAGAGACCTAGACAGGCTGGAACAGTGGGCTAGAAAGAACAGTATGAAGATGATCAAAGGGCTAGAGAACTTACCCTGTGAAGAAAGACTGAAGGAGTTAGGTCGTCTCTTCCTGGAGAAGAGAAGGTTTCGGGGGGACCATCACAGTATTCCACAGGAGTTAAAGGGCAGCTACAAAGAGGACGGAGGCTTTCTCTTCACAAGGAGCCACATAGAGAAGACAAAGGGCAACAGGTACAAGTTGCACTGGGAGAGATTTTTTCTCGACTTAAGAAAGAAATTTGCTACAGTAGGAACAAACATTCACTGGAACAATCTCCCCAGTGACATGGCAGAGTTCCCATCACTACAGGTTTTCAAGATGCTATCGAACAAGATGCCAGAGAATTTCATCTAAGCTCCTTTTCCCATGAAAGATTAGAGCAGATGATCTTTCAAGGTCCCTCCTAACCTCAGCTGTTCTATAATTCTATGAAAAGATGGGAACTGTAACTGGAATGGTCAGATAGGTGATTTGGAGAGATTCTAGACAATGTTGATGAAAAGCGCGCTACTACGGAGCAATGGTTTTATGGCCTCCTAAGGTAGCAGTGGTGCAATGTGAAAAACATTTCAACTGAAAATGAAATGTGAGGCTTTGCGAAAATTAAATAGATCTGTATTATCTCCCATCACTCTAAGCAGTTGTTTGTAAACCAGCCCTCATCCCTGCTCCTCATTTACACTAGAACATCTACTTTTAAATGCAAATACTATCTCTTACGACAGAAATCAAAAGTCTGACAGGTCAGAATTTGCTGCGGAGTACACAGCTGCTCAGATTCCCTGAGTCAAGACAGCTATTGGAAGAGAGAAAGCCACCAGAACACCATCTTAGAAAGGTTCCTAAACGCTTTTTACGGCCTTGTTGCTTCTTTAATGCCTTATTGAAAGGTATTCTCTTACAGAATGTACATAAGTAGGATAATCTGAATATTTAATATCCACAGAATTATGCCCCTCTGGAGCTAATGATTTAAAATAACGGTCCCATTTATGACAGAGAAAAGGTATTTAAATAAAATATAGTTATCATTTATTTCACAGTTGATTTGAAACACATTGTTGAAATTAATGCTTTGGGCTGCCTGGAAAAAAAAAATATTAAATTAATGAAAAATCGTTCAAAACTCTTAACCTTTCTAACAGTGTGTATTTGGGACAAAGGAAACAGAAAGGATGTGACTGAAACTGTATTACCACAGTGATTTCATGTTTTCCACTTACATGTCTACCGCACCACTGGAAACTCTTTAAAGAATATACTGAAAATAACATCCCTGTAGGTAATTACAGCAGGAAATGCTGCAGTCGACTGACTACACCTCCTGTCATGTGACAGAGAGGTAATCTTTCATCCTTCTTTCCTTTCAGATAGCTGAGGACAAAAATAAGGACCAGATTTTGTCAGCATGACTGTATGTCACAGTAGTCGTTGCTCTCAGTGGAGCAGCTAAGTCACCAAATTGGTATTAATTTTAAAACATTTTCAACAGTTATCACTGACTCCTATACGTATGTCTCATTCGAGTGGATCCACTGAAGACAAACAGATTACTTACTGAGTCAGCTAAAGTCAACGGGAAAGGGGGTAACTCCCATGTAATCAAACCGAGCTTATGTGTGAAAATGCGACACTAAGACTATTGAATAAATGGCCCTGAAGTCCTTTTATACATTTTAAATATTACTTTATCTGGACAGTCGTCACTTTCCTTTCATTGTGAGCCTTACAATTTCATATACTTTGAACCTGGCACAAACTGTACTCTTTCAGAGAGTCTGTGAGTTGCCAAGATTACAGATATTATATGCCATTTAATCAAGTACATTATGATTCTTTCAGGCATGCACACTTTGAGAAAGAATAACTTCTCAAAATTCAGACTGGCTTTTATATATTTTGTGTAAACAGAAAACACATAACAAACATTTTCCAAGACAGAAATATCAAGAAATTTGCGTTGCTTTAGTCAGAAATCTTGGACTGGAAAATATCTGATTAAAAAAGAATAAGAAAGAAAATACATGAGAAAGTCAGGATGAAATGAGGAGAGGTGTAGGGAGCTGAAATGGAGACAGAGTACTGCAGATGGAAGACAACAGTTAAAGTACCTTGAGAGATGAGTTTTGGATAAAACAAGTCAGAGAGTCTGATACTAAAGCATCCGATATGCATAAATTATATGTTTTAGCATTTGTCTTTTTGACATTGCTTTTAATCTTATTTGTCACTTGTTGCTGAAAAGGGAAGGCTTTCAGATACCCCATTGCTTCCTGCACACACACACACACACGCGTAAAAACAGAGAGAGAGAAAAAAAAAGTCACACTGACCAATAGAGAGCACGTTTCTGGACTGAATTATTTTACTATTAATGATATAGCAAACCAGTCTGTCTGATGTCATTATACGCTACCTTCTAACGAAGACTCATTTCGAAATTGCTTTTCACTCTCATCTTTGACAAATGTGTTCCCTGTACAAATTCAGGTATATTATTCTCTTGCTAAAAAACACAAACTGGAAGGGAAGAAACTGAAATAATACTATGTGGGTAACTATGTTATGTTTTCAATTATTTTTTTCTGGAGTCTCATTCAAAGCAAGAAAGTGTCCCTGAACACTTTTCTAAAACATTTCTATAGTGTCTCTTCCAAAAGATTATGTAACATTTGTTCTTTATTTTTGGTTGTAACCTGAACACTGAGATATTGTAGCTCGTAAGAATATCCTGCTACTTCGGGTAGAGATGCTGGAGCTTTTGTCTTCTTTGTAATGTAAGATCAGGGCATTTGGCTTCTTGGCTTGAGAAAGTTTTTTTTTACCTGCTTTGAACACTTCTCCTACTTCTTTGAAGAGCTCCCTAGTGCCAAACCCAATTCAGGTAGGGAGAAATAAACGGTCAACATCTCCAGTGACCCCATTAAGTTCCTGTGCACTACAGGTTCAGGTCCTTCTAACCCCTTCTAAAATATGATGTGGTTTTGAGAGATTGCTTGCAGTCCCCTTTTTTTTCCCAGCTAGCTGCCACAAATATCCCTGCAGTGTTTCCATGGGGAAAGGGGATTGCATCCCCTTAGGCGGGGAGTAGACCTGAAGGTGAGCAAGTATTGTTGCTACACTGCCACCACCAGCTTCAAAAGGAGAAAACTAATTTTTCTGGTTGTAATTTGACATTTGTTGGCTGAAAATGCCTACAAGTAAGTGAAAAGCATGAGGTGGTTAGTCAGGAGTGAACAAGGCAAAACAGTGTTTAGTTTGGCAAGGGCTGAAGCTCTGCATGAGCTCAGAGGCACAACTTTACATCCCTGAAAACTTGGAGTTTAAAAATGCATTGTACATAGAGAGTTAGATGATAGATGAGTGTATGTTTTAACAATCACAGTTTTGGACCTAAGTTTTTGAATTTCACTTAAATCCCATTTTTAAGAGCCTTAATATCATCCCATCCATAATAAGTGACATATAACTAGAACTAATAAGGTTAAACTGAGAAAAAGAAATGTCTTTTCCATAATATATTCCAAATAAATAGTCTCTTCTCCCAACCTGTCAAAAATTGTCAAGCTCTAGCAATAACTATCCCAGTGAAAACCATAATTGCTTCTTGTTTTTTTAGGTATTCGATTACCCTTTTTCAGAAATAAAACGTGAAGTATTAGCAAAGCCATAGAAACAAAGCACCACAAAGCAAGAGAAAGCCCAAATATCCAACAACTCAACAAAGGGAGCAACTGGAAGATGAAAGTGATATGAAGGTAGAAGCAGAAAAACATTTCTTAAAACATAAAATCTGTGTCAGTTTTCTCACCTGTTTACTAGGACTCCTTACTCATGCATATACTTGTGTTAAAAAATTGTAAAGTGAGTCTTCTGTGATAAATTTCATCCTTTAAAAATGTTTCATAAGTTTATCTTCATCATGTGAATACAAGAAATTATCCTGTCATTTTACAAAGTTAGATTTTCTCTTGAACATAAGCCATCAATGCGGTCTTGCAGCAAAGGCAGCTAACAGTGTCCTGGGCTGAATTAGGCACTGCCAGCAGGTCGAGAGATGTGATCCTTCACTTCTACTCAGCACCGGTGAGGCCACATCTGGACTACTGTTTCCAGTTCTGGACTGCCTAGTAAAAGAGAGATATGGACATACTGGAGACAGTCCAACAAAGGGTGACAACGAGAAGGCCCAGGGGGATCTTATCCATGTGTATAAATACCCAAAGTGAGAGTGCAAAGAAAATGGAGCCATGGTGTTTTCAGTGGTGGCTAGTGACAAACGAGCAGCAAATGGGCAAAAACTGAAACACGGGAGGTGCCGTCTGAACATCGGGAACACTTTTTCACTGTGAGGGTGACTGAGCACTGGTACAGGTTGCCCAGAGAGATGGTGGCGTCTCCAGCCTTGAAGATATTCAAAAGCCATCTGCACACAGTCCCGGACAACCAGCTGTAGGTGACCCTGCTTAAGAAGGAACGTTTGACTAGATGATCTCCAGAGGTGCCTTCCATCTTCAATCATTCTGTGATTCTGTGATTTTGTATAGAAGTCTTAAAAATAAAAATAAAAACCATAAGGTTTATTGCACTTGTACTTAAGTTAAAATTGTGATCTGTGGCCTAAACTTAATTGGATTTCCAGATATAAATCTAGTCTTAAAGCCAGAACTGTACCTCCAGCCAATGGATTAATATGATGTACTAATTTCCTAGAAAAAGGAACATATCTTTTCTGTTCTTGTAACTTAGAAGAAGAGGATTCTGTTCTACTTGAGGTTTTTAGACACTATAACATATGCAACATATTATAAAATTATATAAAAAAAAATGTATGTATATGTGTGTGTATGTGTTTGAACATTTACACAATAGATGTACATTATCTACCAAAGGGCCAGCTAATTCAAATAGCACACTTTATTGTACATTACTAGTATGCAATTATGTAATGAGAAAGAGTGACTTTTCTCTTTTTTTTTATACTTGTTCAGAAATTACGTTCAGCAGATCCTTTGAAATGAAGGATTGAATTTATTTTTTTTAGATGACATTGCATTTTCTTTGGTATATTTCTGAATGAATGATGTAGTTCATTTCTATAGTGAACTTCCTCTTCCCTAGTTTTATAGAAAGACAATTTCAACTAGTGCAGCTTGTTTTCAACTAAGCCTATGTCTACAGTGCAATTACAACTGGAGTATTTTGTGACTGACAACCCCACAAAATATTTAGATAAACTACAATGTGTTAAAAGCATGAGAGTGATCATATAAGAGGACAGATTCCATCTCAGGAGCTACCACATATACTGCTACTAGTCTCCTACTGCCTATCTTCTTTTTAAACATTTGTTGCCTGTGTTAACTAGACTAAAACAGTATGTGCCTGTACCAGTAATGACTGAAACTCACTTTACGTATATAACCACACTGTGTTCCAGACTGCAGTAGCCTATGAGGCCATGATGAGAGGTAGGTTCACAGCTTCATGCTCTTGTACATATGCAACAGAGTAGCCCTTTTAGTTCCAACAAAGGGGTTGTGCGTGTCTGGCACCTTGAAGCTGCACCGTGTTCAAGCCAGCATGTTTAAAACAAAACTTTGTTAATGTATCACTAGGTTGATGAACTTCTACATCACTGGTATTTCACTTGATGCTAAGAGGTACTTGAAGTATAATCAAAAGTTATAAGTAGTTACAATAAAGAGAATAACACTGTGATCTCTCTTTCTGTTAGGTTTTTTGATACATATTTTTAGCATATTTTTTAAGGGAAGAGTGAAGAAGAGAGAAAGTAGATGTTTTTTCCTTGCAATTATTCCCTCTCAAACAACAGCACTTAGCCCCCAGAGTGCTGTAAAGGTGTTAAGTTCTACCTCTGCAAATCTGCAGAGGAAATACAGCTGTTGAGTGTGCAGACTTAAATCCTATTTATGGCAAACAAATCCAACAATTTGCTGTTACCAAAATGAGCAGGTCATACCCTCTTGTTCCATTTGTCTCTCTCCTCTGCTCTTAGCTGCACCCATTCATTTTGCTAGACCCCTCAAGTAAGCCAGGAAAACTTACATGACCAGAGGAAAATAAACCATGAAGAATGTGAGCCGCTTTCTTTTCGTTTAGAATGGAACTGAAGTCTTCAGCAAAAGGGATTTGGTAGGATTTCAAATTTGAGGTGCTGAAAGGAGGCGAGGGGCTGAAACCTTGAGCTGTTAGCTCGGGTCAGCTGCTCCTAGGAGACTGCAGCATATCAAGGCATGTATTATTTCACTTAATGCTAAAAGCCTAATTAATTAGCTATATTAAATCAGATGAATTACATTCATGAAGGGGTCACTGTGTCTCAAATCCTGCCTCACTCACAGATCTAAATGTCCAATTTTGAGATGTAGAGATGTTGTCCCAGATATGGGTTCTTTACCCAGTGTGCAAGCCAATAACACACAGAGCAGAGGCATTTCCAAGTTTATTCCATTAACGGGGTTCTTGTCCCAAAACAGGAGCACACCTTAGTTCCAAAAATCTCCACTTTTATACATTGATTATTACATATTCAAACAATTAATACATATCCATTGTCATTCTCTTTAATGATTGGTCAAGGTTTCTTCGCTTCCCATATAAATTAGTGCACACGCTGTCTTCTTATTCCATTGTTCTCTTTTGAATAGGTGTTGTCATTTCAGTAGGTGGTCAATGAGTTGGTGGTCACGATCTCCCCCTGCTGGAATGACCTTTACCTACTTCTCTGATCTTGGCAGTTTCAAGTGGTTTTCTTGGTTTGCTGACCAGGCCTACAGTTCATCACTCTCTTGACAGGAATTACCCTGCTTATCAACAATACTACACATTGTTGGGTGGTTAGGTCCTTAACTGAATTGTAGATAAATCATGTCTAATTACTATTTCTCTGTTTTAATATTAGGTAAATAAATCGGGTTGGGCCAGTACAAAGGACTTGAGAAGCAGCAGGTTTTCTTGGTTGCTTCAATTACATTCTGTATTTCATTTTCCTAGTTTGTGTCAATTTTACTACAGCAAAGATGTGTGTCTTCCTATTCAGAAATCACAATCCCAAAGTTTGTTCTTTCCATACCATTTGTATTCAATAGTGAAAGCTGCCAATCATTCTGGCAAAACATGTCCTGAAGAGGACCTTTCTTTTCTATAAAGCATCACCTAAAAAGTGGATGCCAGAATTTGAGTTTCTTTTGCTCCCTTTTGGGATATCAACTGCTATCTGCTGGCAACAAACCCTTCCTACCAGGTTGTAGAGAAGTCTCATTCTATTCGACTGGAATTCTGTTACATTATGTAGCATAATGGGTAGTTCTTTTCAGCTGGGTTGCAGAACAACATCTATGCCTGGTTGTTAGTATATATTTTTTGTGGATTTTAGTAATTATTCAATATGGTACTGTTTTAACTGTTTCTGGTATTTGACCAGAAGTCAAGAGAGTAAGTAGAGAGTCAGAGTATCCAAACTGTGGCTTAAAAATTGCAGGCATCTTATATATTAACATTGTTTATAAGGTGAAAATCTTTGGTAAAATTGAAAAAACAGAGAGATCTAAACAGGAATAAAAAGAGAAAACAGAGGGATTTCAGATAAGAATGTTCCTTGTGGGAACTGGTAGCAATCACAAAGTGATATCTGTGAAGGGGGAGAAAGGAAAAAATCACATAATCTTTTTAATGTTTAAAACCAAAAAATTTTGAGAGGTTTCTTCTCTTTGTAGATATTGTTCCTTTTGAAGTTTTTCAAGAATTTAAAAAACACATATTGTGAGCAGCATTGGAACAGGGTAAAGCCTCAGAAAAGTCAAAATTACTCTAAATTAAGCAGGGAACTGTTGTCCACCTTTTGTATGATACTTGTAAACAACTACATTCTGGAATGGAAGCATTATTTGAAGGGAGAGCTAAGTATGTTTTTTTAGGCCAAATAACAATTTTAAAAAACGGACAAGTTTTTCAAACCCTTCTTCAAGCTTTTGTATTCTCAGTGTCTACTTGTAAAAACCCTGCACATATTCACACGCTGAGTAGCCTTAAACACATGAATATTAGTGAAGAGTGTCACTCTTCCCATTCATAAGCATTTGCCCAACGGGAGTTAAATCCAAGATGACAAGGGTCAGATTTTTTTTCAGATCCTGTCAGCTGCAATTTAAAATCAGTGAAGACAGTTAACGTTTTTATTTCCTGAGGTAGCCAAAAATGTGTCTATCATCTAGAATGTCTTTAACCTTGAAGTCTTACAAGTGAATCCCTGGCCTAATTAGCAACCAGTTCAAAATGCCTAAAGTGACCCTTAGGGCAAAAGATTAACATTGTGATTGTTGCTTTCAGCCTCTTTGGGTAAACTTTAGGAAATCTTTACTTTGTCAGCTCTGTTTGCCTTATCAATTAAACACATACTTCGGTATTGTGGTTTAAAATGTCACCCAAATGGTCTGAAAATTGTATTTGGAAATATTAAAGAGCAGGAAATTACAGAATTACCTGAAAGAATCATAGAATAGTTTGGGTTGGAAGGGACCTTTAAAGGTCATCTAGTCCAATCTCCCCTGCAATTAGCAGGGACACCTTCAGCTAGATCAGGTTGTTCAGAGCCTCGTCCAACCTGACCTGGAATGTTTCCAGGGATGGGGCATCTACCACCTCTCTGGGAAACCTCTTCTAGTGTTTCACCACCCTCATAAAAAATTTCTTCCTTATATCTAGTCTAAATCTACCCTCTTTTAGTTTAAAGTCATTACTCCTTGTTCAATTGTAACAGACCCTGCTGAAAAATTTGTTCCTATCCTTCCTGTAGGTAATTCATCAACAAAAAAAGTTAAGGTAATGCTGCCTGACTTTTAAGGTAATCCTTTCTGACCTTCTTCACCTTGTCTGATGAGACCCTACCTGAAGTGTTGCGTCCGGCTTTGGAGCCCTCAACATAGGAAAGACATGGACCTGTTGGAGCAGGTCCAGAAGAGGGCCACGATGATGATCAGAGGGCTGGAGCACCTCTCCTATGAGGACAGGCTGAGAGAGTTGGGGTTGTTCAGCCTGGAGGAGAGAAGACTCCAGGGAGACCTTATAGCAGCTTTCCAGTACCTAAAAGTTGCCTACAGGAAAGATGGGGAGGGACTCTTTGTCAGGGAGTGTAGTATAGGATGGGGGCTAATGGTTTCACACTGAAAGAAGATAGATTTTGATTAGATATTAGGAAGAAGTTCGTTGCTGTGGGGGTGGTGATACACTGGAATAGGTTGCCCAGGGAGGTTGTTGATTCCCCCTTCCCTGGAAATGTTCAAGGCCAGGTTGAATGGGGCTTTGAGCAACCTGGTCTAGTTGTAGATGTCTCTGCCCATGGCAGGGGGCTTGGAACTAGATGATCTTTAAGGTCCCTTCCAACCTTAACCATTCTATGATTCTATGATTTACAGTACAGCTGTAATGTCTTCTGCATATACTGTAACTACTGTGAACAGTAGGGAAATAAATATGTAAGTATAAGATGCACAGAAGAGAAGACAGGAGACAGGATAAATAAAAGTAGGAAAGAAATTTAAAACAGCAGGAATAAGGTCCTGTGATCAACTGCCATTAAATATAACATGTAAAACTACAGAACTGCAGAGTTTTCTCTAGCTTTTAACTTTAACTCTCTGTACTCACTATGATTTTGTCCATACAAATCAGGTAAGGAGTTTAATGGAGAGGATCAAAAAAGTATTATGTGTATTTACATTAGTATGACCCTGGACAAACTGCACTTCGGTCAGTAAAGTTACTCTGTTACTGGTAAAGTAATACAAATATGGAATTATATCTTCATAAATTATTCCATAAGCATTATAAGGAAAATAAATTTAGCTTTTGAGATTGGGTTTTGATACCACATGTGAGAAATGATGCATGCGCATGTGAGGACAATGTGTCAGATAGATAGAAATGTCAGATGCAGAAGAGGAGAGTCATGCTGAGAAAACTGAAGAACACAGGGCAGGTATAAATACATACAAAATGGGAGGAAAATGCTGAAAGTGAGTGGGAAAGAAAAAGCAACATAGACATAGTACATGAGAATGTTGTCCTGGGTTAGAGGCAGAGGGATCATGCTGCGTCTGATGCTATTCCTCTCCCCCTTCTATTCAGAAATATTTAAGATCCATTTAGAACACAACTAGAATTGTTCCAGCAGCAAGTTGTATAAGCATACATTGTAAAATTCCACTGAACTTAATGGACCTATCTGAGACTTTAATCTGGGCTGATGAATAGAAACACATGAAAACTTTTGTGGCTGGAGAGGGTGTTAGAATGAGTCTGGGTTTTTTTTATAAAAGGAAAATATTAGAAGTCTTAATGAGCTTGAACTCTGAATGCATATCTGATATAAAGAATTTTGGCAATTTCTTTTTTGACAGTCTTAAAAACTAGACTGCAAGAACACAATAAATGATGTGTCTACACTGTCATGTTGCTGGTTTAGTGACTAGTTACTAAAAATCTTAAAAAAATCTGAAAGATGTATCTGTTAATGCTCTGCCCCCCCAGTGTCAGCCTGAAAAATTGTGCATAAATTTTAAAATCTTAAAATAACAAAAACAGCAATAACAATATTATTAAATAAGATATATTTTTAGTTTCATTCATGCTGAATTTTCCAATTACTGGGGTTTTTAGATATCNCCTTCTTTTTTTTTTTTTTTTTTTTTTTTTTTTTTTCCCTCCTATATGCTAAGTAGTCTATCACTTCAGAAGTTTTGTATTATCAATGGAATTGCTTCCTTATCTCAGTAACAGGGACAATCTTGGACACGTCTTAGTGTGGTTTAATCAAAAAACACATCTAATTTCTGCATGGCCTAACATCTGCTATTCCTTCATTTATTCTGCCATTCTCTTGGGAACTGCATGACCAACCTTTTCTTCCCTTCCTACAATGAATACTTGGAAGTGGAAGTCCACCTCCTCCAAAAAGATGGGAAAAACAATTCTTCCTCTAAAGTGGTTTTGACCATCAGACCGACCCAGCTATGCTCCCAAATTTCCCAAGTCTTCCTGCATCAGTTGCTATTCAAATGACAGTACACTGGGAAATAAAAGAGGTTTCATTGTCACTGACTAGAACTAGCCAGTACAAGCCCACTTAAATGAAAGTAGAAATGCACGAGGTAATGATTTCAAGGTGAAAACAGCTCAAACATTGAACTACATGAGCCAAACCCATCCTTATAATAATACCAATTAAGGCAGACCCCAGTTCAGCTTCATATGTGGAGTTTCTAGGCATACAAAATGTGATAATCTTTAGTAACGCATTTCAGGTGAATATTGGTTTTAGTAATGCATTTCATGTGAATACTGTCTACAGATTTTTAAGAGGTGCATGTTCATAGAAAGACTTTTTCTCACAATTTTCACTACTCATGTTTAGTGTAAACTGTTCACTCATTCTGCAAAATGGTAGTTAAAATGATATATCTTAGAAATAGGATACTCATTTTTTCACTCTATCTTCACAGCTCATGCACACAGAAAAAGAAACAGGCAGCGAGCTGGTTACTAAATAAACAATTCACAAATAAATTTTACTGTTTCCAGTCCTTTTACTTGTAACACTTGCTTCCAGCATATTGCTCTCAGCTTTGCAGTGAAGAATACGCAGGATACTGTTTGGAACAGATTCTGTGTAGTTTCATGTGATTCAGTTTCTCTTTTTGTGTGCTGCACATACTCACAGTCTTTAAAATTCATGTACAACACAGTCTGTCATTAATCTTACATCACAAGATAAGAAGTAGACACATTAGGAATCCTTGATGAGTACGATGCCTCAGAAGGAAACTCTAATATATGTGATAACATGCATACAAAATCATCTGCAAAGCAAAATCTTATAAGATACAACAGTGATGAAATAGCAACATAAAAAAAGACAAGTAACATTAGTATGGAATGATTAATGAAGCACTATTCTATAAGATCATGGCAATAGCATTATGGTGTCACATGAAAAATCAAATAAAATCTTTGAGGTAAGAAAGGAAAGGAACTCGACAGTACCATTGTATTGTCAATATGGACACTGAGCATAAAAATAATTATCTGCAACTTAAGTATGTTAAATAGACAATTAGCAGATATTAACCAAACTAGAGATATTTTTGTAGATCTGGATGGTCATCTTCATTAAGAACGAGTTTTTTTTTCCTATTTTCTAAAGAGACACTGACTGGACTTTAATCATTCTATGCTGAACAGGTTTTATTGCATGAGTTATTTTCTACAGCAGTGGAATGGGGAAGATAAAGTTTTCGAAATGCAAGAGGTAAAACATTTCTCTTTAGAGATTTATCTGATTTCTCTTTCAAAATCAGATAAAGCTGACTGAACACTCAACTCTGAATAGTAATTACAAATCCATTCTTTCCATCAATTACTGAAGTACTTTCAAGCAAGTTCTAGTTTCTAAATGTGACTCCCTGCAAATCTTAAATGTATGCCAAATGGACCTATAGAAAAACAGGTGGATTTTTTAGAAAAATAGTAAGGCCTTGGTTACCCAGACCAAAGCAGTTTTGCATCAGACATTTCATAGAATCCCATCATCAAATGAAAAAAACTGTGACTTGAGGGGACTGACCAGGTCAAGAGGGCCTGTCAGGTTACTTGGAAGGGTGCTGCATCTCTGCCATCTCGGTCTGGTAAGCCATGGTATCTACCCGGCAGAGAACCATGGCCCCA
>VZSZ01005919.1:245409-264370 GCA_013398815.1 Ibidorhyncha struthersii | reverse complement strand
TGCGGACTCACCTGCACTGGAGCTGGTCTCCTCAGCGAGTATCTTCAAAGGGAATGTACTTTGGAGGCTCAGCAAAGCACGTCTGCGTCTGTGTAAAGTGACTTCACAATGGTGGACTACAGCTACTTCACAGCTTAGTGCTTGGCTGAGGCCAGAGGGAAGTATACACAGTTTCCTAGGGGAGAGGGGGATTACTTGCTAAGAGCAAGGGAAGAAAGCAATATTGTGGCTCCTTCATGTAGCACTGTCATGCTAGGACATGATGGATGTGAGCAAGCAGATGCATTTTGCAGACACAAAGACACTCAGTGCTCTTCCTTGTAAGGGTGGGAGGGAAGTCTGCTGTTGAAAAGATGGTCTGGACAGAATTTTGGAGTAAACAGGGGGAATGTACTCAGTCACTGTAGCCTATGTAATTGAAGGTAATGAAGTGTTTGATGTGATATGTTACCACTCAAAAATAAAAGATGCGAAAGAAAGCACCTTCTGAAAATACTGCTGTCTTATTACCTTGACAAATTAGAGCTTTAGCTCCCTTTTCTTCTCTTGGCAAAAAAAGGAATGGGAGGCCTTGATGGACAAAAAGTTGCCCATAAGCCAGCAATGTGACCTTGTGATGAATAAGTCCAACAGCTTCCTGGCTGCTGGAAGAGGAGTGTTATAGCATGTTGAGAGCAGGGATCCTTCCTCTCTGCTCAGTACTGCTGAGACAAATCTGAAGTACTAGGTCCAGTTCAGGGCTCACCACTACAAGAGAGACACAGACTTACTCGAATGTGGCCCCGTTGGAAAACCATGAAAATCACTAAGGGTTTGGATCATCTGTCATACGAGGAGAGGCTGAGAGAGCGCTGGGGCTGTTCAGCCCACAGAAGAGAATGCTCAGGGGGGTCTTATCAATGTGCGTAAATAACTGCTGAGGGTGGGAGTAAAGAAGGTGGAGACAGGCTCTTCTCACTAGCGTCTAGTGAAAGCACAGCAGGCAGTTGGCACAAACTGAAATACAGGAAATTCTGTTTAAACATAACAAAAAAAAATCCCAAACTTTTTCACTGTGGAGATGGTTGGATACTGAAAGACATGCAGTCTCCATCCTTGGAGACATTCAAAACCCAGCTGGACAGAGCTCTGTGAAATTTGCTCTAGATTACCCTCGTTTGAGCAGGCAGACTGGAGTAGATGATCTCCAGACGTGCCCTCCAACCTCCAATATTTGGCTGTTCTGTGAAACTGCAATGCCTGCATGGCAGCTCTCACTGTGATGGAGACTTTTTTTAGTAATCAGAGATTAGTTTCAGAGGGTGATATCCAGCTTCTTGGGAAGAAGTGAGTGATGCCTAACTTTTTTGCCCAACTATTGGTTTTTAAGACTGTGTACTGATCTCTCCAGTCCAAAAATTCATGCTGAACCAAGTGTAGGCTAGAGTAGGTTGCAGCTGCAGAGATTGTTACACAATACTCTGTGAAATATTAATATTTTTTTTTAACACTGTGTCCAACAGCTTTCTCATTTTGAAGCTAAGGAAGTATGCACTGTTAGATGGAGTGGCATTTGGCTAGACAACGGAGCTTAAAGGGTAGTGGTCAACAACATAAGATCCAGCTGGCAGCTAACAACAGAGTATCTTAGGCATCAATACTGGGACCTGCAATTTTCAGCTTCTTCATCCATCCCTGTGGATGAGGGCACAACATGCATCCTCAGTGAATTTGTGGATCAGACTAAGGTAGGGAGAGTTACTGACACAGGGAGTGGTAGAGCTTCTGTTCAGAGTGAGACTGATAAGCTTGAAGATTCAGCCAACAGAAACCTCAAAAATTTCAGTAACAGGGGCAGAGCTCTGCCTCTTGGGTGGAATAACCTTACATACTAGTGGAGGCTGAGGAGGGACAGCCAGGTAGCAGCTCTGCTGAAAATGACTGGAGGCTATGGTGAATGCCAGGTCAAATATAAGCCAACATCACACTCCTTTGAAATGAAGCATACTGTGTGCTGCTACTGTATATTAAAAGAGAGGTGGCTAGCAAAGGTATCATCCCTCTGTAGTCAGCACTAATGAGGTTGCATTTGGAATATTGTGTCTGGTTTTAGGTCCTCCAATCTCCAGTTGAAGAGGGATGTGGAGAAACTGGAGAGAATCCACTGGTGGGTCACCAAGGTAGTCAAGGGCCTATTGTATTACATATTGTATATTGTGAAGACACTGCTCTAAGTCATTTCTCAGTACATTATAGGCATGAGAAAGGTTGAAGGCAACCTTCCATTCTGGAAAATTTGGATTCCCTGTGCTGTGGAATACAAGTCCCAACAATAGACTTTTGCCTTACTGCCTACTTCATGTATTCTCCTGGCAAAAGGAATAGAATTAGCCTAGCACAAGTTCCTTGCTGATGGGCCTTTCTTGGTTTGCTGAGGACAGTGACATAAGCAAGCAACATGGTTGTGCTCATGAGTTAGAAGTGGAGCTTGGGAGCAGGGGTAACTGTCCACTCTTCTGTAATTGCCAAAGAGGTTTGCATGAGAAAGGTGAATTCTGATTGGTGTACAGACCTGATGGCCTGGCTTGGCAAGTGCAAAGTCACTAGAAAGAGTTATATGCTATTGTAGAATTCTACTGAAGTGCAGTTTGGATGGCAAGAACACCCTAGAAGAGACCCTATAGAGGCAACCTGGACCCATATGTTCAGATAACCATGTGTTCAGATACCAAGAGAAAAAAAAAAAAAGAACTATTTTGTCTGGAAAAAAACATGAACAAATCCAAAACAAAAAATGAGTGAGGCTATTTCATTCCATAAACACTTCAAAGGTAAACAAGTGAAAAATGAATGGTTTGAAGTAATCGTAACACTATTCAAACATTTAACTAACCTTATCCTGGATATTGGAGGACAAAAGATAAGCTCTTAATTTATCATCACAATATGTAAACTAGAAATTCAGTGGAGGGTGCTTAAGTATACAGTCTTAGTTTGTTCAAATGTATTCAGTAAATCCAGCTGACTGGGTACAAATGGAGGTAATATCAAGAAGTTCTGTCACAAAAGCCTTGTGCTTTTTACAGAAAAAATAAGGATGAGAATGAGAGGGCAATAGTGGGACTTTGGTCACATGCAGAGATGAAAAACCTATAGCCAGAAAAGGTGAGTTTATTTTGAAGTTTGATGATCAGCTGCAACAGATGACACATAGGTTTGTTTATTCCACTACACACTGCTCTTTAAATTTTAGTAGACCATTAGGGACATGACCCTTGTCAGAACTGTGCAATAGTCTGGCCCAAATTTAAAACGGTTGCTTGGGATACATTGCATGTAAGCTGTCACTGACCATGTCAAATGAGCTAAGAGGGCACATGATCAATGGCGAACTCTAATCTTGTCTAACTGAAACAAATGTTATAGATGTTGCATACCTGAGGATGGACACCACTGTAATGACACTGCTAAGTAACATCTGCTAAATAGGTAGAGTCAGTTGAAGGCTCCCATCCTTTTGGATCCTCCTTCTAATAGCTAATACTGCTGCTTATGGTATGATACTATTGCATGTGAGAGAGATGACAGACATCCAGAGGAATAACCTAAAATGATTCAAATCTCCCCTAAAGGGAGAAAGAACAGGAAAACTACTCTCAGCCGTTTGAACCCTTCTTTTTGTATCCCATCAAGGTCATTTCTCTTCCTAGTTACATTTAGCATCCACACTACCTTTCCAGGCAAGGGTAGTAGTTACCATATGACGTGTTGCCTCTTCCCTAAGAGGCAGCAGCAGCAAAAGTCAAGCTGAGAAGTTACATGTTAGAGCTACGTATTCAGCACTACTCCTTCAGCTGATTTCCATTATCTCTGACAGAGGCAAAGTAGTTATGAGAACCTTGAAAGATCCTCAGCAAAGCTACTACTCCCAGCAGTAGCCACCATAGTCAATTGCCAGGTTTGCCTCTGCCTGAAACTAGCATCTAGACTCATGAGTACTAGACAATTTCTTCTTACTTTGCACTACATTCATTTATAACACTGCAGACAGGTAGTAGTCAATTCAAAATGTAACACAGATTTTCAGAACTCAAATCTGAGCAAGACAAATGTTCCATTGGTAGGGAAATGAAAACAATTCAAATTTTTACCTCTGGTGCAGTATTCTTTGGTTGAAGGTGCACATTCTTAACTAAACAGTCTAGTTTTCTAACAGAGAAGCTGAACTGGAGTCTTCACTGTCATCACAGTATCTGTAAATAATGCTTCCTGTCAACTCTTTCTATCTAGAAGAATCTGTCCTATCATATCTGGCCATGCCCTGGTGTCAGTTATTCATGCTTTTGTCACCTTTCAGCCGAACTGCAGCAGTATAGTATAACTTGCCATGAAGCTGTTACAGAATCACAGAATCGTCAGGGTTGGAAGGGACCTCTGGAGATCATCTAGTCCAACTCCCCCGCCAGAGCAGGGTCACCTACAACAGGTTGCACAGGACAGCGTCCAGGCGGGTTTTGAATGTCTCCAGAGTGGGAGACTCCACAACCTCTCTGGGCAGCCTGTTCCAGTGCTCCACCACCCTCAAAGTAAAGAAGTTCCTCCTCATGTTAAGATGGAACTTCCTATGTTAGCATTTAGGAAACCCTAGTGTGCACAGAACACGATAGTATACCTCTTTAGCAACAGTGGTTATTATATCAGACAAGTCATCTGATCTTCTGTCTCTCTCTCTCTTTAGTATCATATTAAATCCAAGTCTCCTTCCTTATTAGGAGGCTTACCAGGAGCTCAAAACATTGGACAAAAGTAGCTAAAGGATTAAGGAATACTCTGTTCAAAAGACCCATTGCAGTTGTGATTTTCTAATACAAAGCAGTTTTACATAGAAAAAATATACTGCTTGTCTGTCCTGAGAGTGCTTTCAGTGTCCATCTCAGCATACTGGCGAGAACAGCTCCAGAAGCTCTGGGTCAGCATTGCATACCTCCTACTTTAAATACCTTTCTGGCCTCACTGCCTAGAACAAGCAACTCACAAGGTATGGGTGTTTGCAAGATATAAAAACTCTAAAACAAGTGTTTCACTGCATATAATTCTTCTTCACAAGAAGAGTATAAGAGAACAAATGCATTGGAGATGTTTGTCACCTTATTTAACACGTTTCTCAGAAACTATGGTGATAAGTACTGTACAGCAACCTACACAGAAGAGATTTGAATAGATTTTTAATATGACATGTAACCCTTCCTATAGGGTCATAATGTCTTCATAGTTCCATGTCTGGCTTTTAGAAAAGACCAGAAAAAGTTGTTGAGTGTTTTTTTCCTGGAAAAACATTAAAGAACAAGCTTTAAGATTGTTATGCAAATCAATAACTTCATAATATAACAATTTGGTAAAAGGCATTTAGAACAGTATTGAATTAAAACTGTGGAAAAATTTACTGCAATAATGAAAACTGAAAGCATTTAAGTATTTCTAAGTCTTTAAAGGGCATTGTTGTTCCATAGCAGAAGGTATTTGATTTGACAGAAATGACTAATAAAACCATTAACACGAGCTGATTTTTGCATCACTAAAAGGGGTTTACAAGATTTCTCCAGAAAGTAATGCTTACACTTCCTTACAATCAATCAATCTTGTTAAAATAACCACAACTTAAATAGAAGAGGTAACAATCTGTGAAATAAAAGATAGCTCTTACTACCTGCTACAAAAGAATTACATAGAGGCATTTACAAGAAAGGGTAGGAATAAAAGAACTTACTTGGCTATATTCCTGTTTGTCAGTCTACATATGTCGTTATAGATGACATTGATTCATTATGTACTAGCTGAAGTGGAGTTCACTACTTAAATCTAAAACTAAAACAAAACCCAGAAAAATCAATGCATACAAAATATTTAACGTAGTGTCATTTTTAGTGAATCTTCAAAAATCTGTTGTTTTGTTTTATTTTTTCCTCTTTGCATTCCACTAATTAGGGACTTGCTTTGATTTTTTTTAGTTCTTCTTTTTTACCTTCCTTTTCTCTGTGTCCGTTCCCTCCCCGCCCCCCACCCCAATTCCAGAAGGCCAAATTGGTTCTGTGTCAGGATAAATTTTAGATAAGATGTAGGTCCTTGAATAATTTGATGACAAGTGATCTTTAGACAAATTTGATGACAAGAGATCTCTTCAAGGGAAAGGAGACAGAGAAAGGAGGGAAAGTCTAGAAGTATGTTAGCTTTTGATGGAGCAAAGGCACTGCAATGAAGAACCTAGTATAAATTGCCATAGAGCAGGATTAATTTATACCCGCAGCAGCACTGAAAGTGGTCTGGGAGGAAAATGAAGAAAATTCTTCAGCTGAAATGTGGGTTTCAAATACCTTGCAGTTGCTTGTTAGGATATATTATTATAACTACTTGATATTTGGGGCAAATGTTTAGTGTCAGAGGTCCTCATCACTGAAATCACTGATTATGTTCTATTATGCAGCTGTATTATGAAAGGTGCAATGTATAGTGTGATTCTCATTAGCTGAAAGCTAACAAGACTATCACACAGAAAATGGGCATACCATTTTTGAAGACAGCCTCAACCCAGCCTGAAATGATGTGAAGAGGAATAAACCCTATTTCTCAAAATCTCTGGTTTTGTCACCTGGCTAGAGTCAATTGGCTTTAGGCATAGCAAAAATAAAATTGCTGCATGGAAAAGGTGAATAATGGAGCAATCTAAGAGCTATGTTTGTGTAGACTGTGGGTTTTTTATACTGAAGTCCTGTAAGGTCAGGCTGGTCATGGCTGAACGAGCAGAAGCAGCCAGCCACATTTTCCTGAACACCGTGATTTCTTCCTACGGTCTTTCTCATCTCTGCTCTCCCCTCTACATCTCCATTTCTGGCAGCAGGAGTGACCGAACTGTTCTTCCTGGACCAGCAAAACTGCTTTTCATGTGTTCTGCTAAGGAGCTCCAGCGTGTGCCCAGATACAAGAAAAGGAGTCATTATGTATATAAGCTTGGCTTCATTCCCCTCAATGTGGGCACAGGGGACTCTGAGTATTTCTTGTATAATAAGACAATTTTTAAAGGCAGTGGAATCTACAAGAAACCTTATAGCCGCCTCTTCCTGCTGACCTTTTTTGGGTGCACAGTGAGGCTGTGAAGTCTCTGGCTGTTCCTTTCCTGTGAGGACAGGCTGAGAGAGTTGAGGTTGTTCAGCCTGGAGAAGAGAAGGCTCCAGGGACACCTTATTGTGCCATTTCAATACTTAAAGGGGGCTTATAACAAAGACGGAGACAAACTTTTTAACAGGGCCTGTAGTGATAGGACAAGAGGTAATGGTTTTAAGCTGAAAGAGAGGAGATTCAGATTAGATGAATTTTTTTTTGTGATGAGGGTGCTGAAACACTGGAAGAGGTTACCCAGGGAGTTGGTAGATGCTCCACCCCTGGAAACATTCAAGGTCAGGTTGTATGGGACTCTAAGCAACCTGATCTGGTTGGAGATGTCCCTGCTCATTGCAGAGGTGTTGAACTAGATGGTGTTTAAAGGTCCCTTCCAACCCAAGCCATTCTATGATTCTACCATCGGTGTTCTCAACACTGTTCCTTTGCAGACTTCGTACTGTGTGGAGGGCTTCAGCATTCAGAACCAGATGATTCTGCTATCTGATAAACAAAACACTTGTGTATTTCCACCCTCACACTGTCATCACTGCAGTGTATATTAACAGCTCCTCATTTTTATTTGACCTGTATTTATCTTCCTATAATTTGTGATGGTAACTTCCACCTTACAAATAATACAGTATCCATTCAGTGCTTTGGAATACTTTGGATCTAAATCCTATACCTTGCTGGTTATTACTTTATTATTAATATACTTACTTTTTATTAATTGACATAAACTAAGAAATTTGCATTGATTAAGCACTTAATTGAGCACCATGCAATCCTTTGGCACTAGCTGACTGTATCCCTATTGGGTGGAATTTATGGTAATCTTATCTCAATTAAGCAATAATCATTACCATTCGATTAAATTTGTATCTTGTGAGAAGTCCTAGTAAAATGTCCCTCCCTGTCTGAGTGTATTCACATTAACTGGAATATATTTTACTATGAAAAATAATCAGGGAGAGTCTGACTTTATTTTCACCATGAGAAGAAGCAAGACATTTTTGCTGGGCCAGGTGATAATGAAGCAGTGTCCAAGAAACATCATGTATAAGATCTTCCAGAAAATCGGTCCTGTGACTCAGAGTTGCAGAGAAACATCTGTTTCTTCTCTTCTGAGGGAACAGTTATGCAAAAAGATAAAGGCTCTCCTAGACCATAGAAAGAAGCTATTGCTGAACAGGCTGAAACTACTGCTCCTGTTATCCTCACAGTAGAAGACTGTGTACCTTTGCACAGGAAGGAGGAACGCCAGAGAGAAGCAATGCTTACTTGACACACAGGCCTTGTGCCAGGGTGTTGCAGCTTTTCACTCCAATATACCAGTGGGCTGTACTGTAAAAGTTGTCAGCTCAAAGTCTACAGCAGGCCCCTTGCCTGTTTTCATCAGGATGTGCTGGGTGTACTGTGGAAATTCCTCCTTAACTGAACCCTGGTGTCCATAATCCAGGTCCTCTTTCTTCTCTGTATCCCAGAATAGTTCAGTGTGTAATATCAAGATTTATGAACTGAAACACTTGGAAATTCCTCTTCCAGGTGAGGGAACATCCTCACTCAGGAGGCACTAGTCAGTTAATTCCTCCTTCTGCTCTCTTCCTGGCCCACAGTGCCCTGAGTTCCTTTCTGCCCTGCCCATGGCCAAGGCTGTGGTATTAGGGGTTAAAAGAGTTCCTGCACACACTGTGCTTTAGGTTGGCAATTTAGGTGCTCTGCTGGCAAGTAGGAAATGAGAACTGAGCTCTTTATAGGCAGCAGAAAATACTAAGCTTGGGTTCCTTGCTTGTTGTGAGAGCACACTGACCACAAAGATCCATATTCACCTCAGCCCTGTGATGTGGGCAGATCTGGACAGGGTGAAATGTAAAAGCGTCCTTTGGAAGAAAGAACAGTGCTTTCTCAGCCCTGATGAAATAGTGGTCACACAGACTCTTTGGTCATGGTAAGCAAGAGGCAGGATTTCAGACCTGGGTTTCTCCTCAGTGTGTCAGTTAGGGAAGCTGTCAGTTAAATCCACAAAGAGTTCAACAAGTTTGGGTCAGACTTCTCACAATGTCATGGTATATTTTGACCTCTACTGAGACCTTAACTCTTCTCAGGGGCTGGCTGCAAAGCCTGGGCTCCCACATTTCTCTCAAGGGGACTGTACCCCTAAAGTCACTTAAATTTTATGAAATTTTAGATACAGAATTGCTCTTTAAGGTCTAACCTTTCATCTTAAACACACACACAAACAAACAACAGTAAAACAAAACAAAAAGTTTGATCAGATAAGTTCTAGTAATTTGTGTTACAAGGAATGGCCAGTTTTCTCAGTAATTTTAATTTAATATTAAAAGAACATAATTGTTACGATAAGGGAAGTATTTTTGTCTTTTCCTTTTTGTCTTTTCCTTTCCCTTTTGTATTTTCCTTTTCTGTTTTAAATACTGAAGAATATTATGTAACTAACACTACACTACACTGTGACATAATTTCCCCCAAAATCCTAGAAGACAGCAAGGCAGCTTAGATAACTAAGCTTTTGTATAGTTTGAGGGAATGTTCATTACAATTTATGGTGCCGGGCATACTGTTTTTTTTGGGGGTAAGAGGAAATCTTAAGTGGCTGAAATTTAGATAATCAAGGTTGGCAAGTTTTACTAAAGTTCTTGCCTTTGCTAGCTATTTTTGAAAGATAAAGCCTTATATTATTATCAGCATTTACCTTATATTGTTAACAGTATTCTGATATGGTTTGCAGCCTCATAACTATCAAAATGACTGAACTATAGTAAATATGTGGCTTATTTGCTAATGTTCTCAAAGCACAGAGCACAATAATTAAAATCCCACATCCCTACACCATCCAAAAATGCAATGAATGTACTCAATAAACCTGTTTTTGGCAAGCCAACTTTATCTGGATTTATTATAAGGGTAGTTCAGGTTATCTTTTTCTCTTGTTGTTTGGCTTTAATGAGAAATGGGTGTTATAAATAACTTTTATGAAGCATGCAGTAACCTGTAGGCATCATTTCATTTCCTTCTCACAGGTTCACTGCAGCTGCTTGCTCCATTTTGGCAGCCTTTCCTTTAATTTGTTATCAATTACACTGATTAAACATTTTTTCACTGTTTCTCACCTAAGCCTGAAAAAAGTGTTTGATAACATATTTGTAAGAGAATTTTATTTTTGGTAATACTCAATACTGTTTCAGACTTCCAGATTTATCTCACTGAAATAAGGATTGTCTTTTATGAGCAGCTTTATTTTTTGACAGCTCCCCAACTCTATTTCACAGGTGACTGCTACCATAGTCTAACGTACAGTTTTGGCAATGCTCTTGAGTCCAATGGATTCTAGTCTCTGTGGCACTTGAACTCAATCAAAGATGATGTGCTGGAAGAACATAGCACAGGAAAAAAAGAGAGAGCTTCTGCTTTCATAAAGTTAGAAGAACACTTCCGTGATAATTTTCCCTTGGTCAAATATTTACCTATACATGAATGAGTAACACAGAGAAATAGAATGAGAATGAGAATAGAAATTACTTTCTCTAGCAATGAAGTAGCTGTATTTTTCTGAAAGCATGCCTTTCACACCTTGGAAGAGTCCTGTGGGACAAGGCCCTGGAACGAAGGTAGGCCTCAAGAAAGCCGGTTAATATTCAAGGATCACCTCCTCCAAGTTCAAGAGAGCTCCTTCCCGATGAATAAGAAGTCAGATAAAAATGCCAGGAGGCCTGTGTGGATGAACAGAGCTCCTAGCCAAACACAGAAAGGAAGAATACATAGGGTAGAAGCAAAGATGGGTAACCTGGGAGGAATACAGAAACATTGTCTGAGCATCCAGAGATGAAGTTAGGAAAGCTAAAGCCCAAATGGAACTGAATCTGCCCAGGGATGTCAAAGACAATAAGAAGGGCTTATTTAAGTACATAGGTGTCAAAAGGAGGACTAGGGGAAATACGGGCCCATTGCTCAACAAGAGGAGTGAACTGGTTACACAGGACATAGAAAAGGCTGAGCTACTGAATGCCTTCTTTGCCTCATCCTTTACTAGCAAGACTGGCCTTCAGAGGTCCCACGTCTCAGAGGCAAAATGTGGAGCAGGGAAGATGGTGCTTGGATGATCCTTCTTCATGGAAGAGGATCAGGTCAAGCAATACTTAAGAAATAGGACATATATAAGTCCATGGGCCCTGATGGAATGCACCCACAAGTGCTGAGGAAGCTGGCAGATGTCACTGTGAGGCCACTCTCAATAGTTTTTGATCAATCATGGTGAACGGGAGAAGTGGCTGAAGAGTGGAGGAAAGCAAACGTAACTCTTATTCTCAAAAAGGGCAAGAAGGAGGACCCAGGGAACTACAGGCCAGTCAGGCACATTAAAGACAAGAAAACCATCAGGAGTAGTCAGGATGGCTTCACCAAGGGGAGTCATACTTAACCAACCTGATAAATTTCTATGAGGAAATTACTGTCCTGGAAGACAAAGGGAGAGAAGTAGATGTCATCTACCTGAACTTCAGGAAGGCCTTTGACACTGATAAAATCCTCATAGACCAGCTACGTGTAGCTCTTCACACTACACTAATTTTTTTCTCAGGAGATACAATTTGAGTAAATGACACGTTTACTTAGTTGTGTTTTTGCATGAAAGAATGAATAAAACACAAATATGTACCGTATGTTCTCAGCCATATACAGGCCTAACTCTTACAGACATCTTAGGTGTTTTTCCTTCAGTGTGCAAACTGAGGAGACCTGGACAGAGGGTTAATGTGGATTACCTACTGCAATGGCTGAGGGTGGACCTCAAGGAAAATTTTCATTTTTTTATCTTATATACTAACCATAGTAGTTTAAGCAACCAGTTCAAGAAGAAAACATGCAGTAGGACTGTGACTTTAGCTGGAAAACTATGATTTTCAAAAGTGAGAAAGGAATACAAATGGTTTTCAGATCTAGTTTGGTGCCTAGGAGAAGAATCAGAATTGGGGAAGTAGGGTGGAATTTATTATCCTCTGAAGATAGCTAGTTCCCTTCCTTTTCTATAAAGGACCCTTATGGTGATCATCCTCAGACATAAACAGAATTCCTAGATGAGTTAAATAAATCTTATGAGTATATCCAAAGAGCTGTCTAGACTGCCTCTTGTCCCCTGCTTCATGAAACCACTGTAATTTTACTGTGACGCTAAGGTCATTATGTGTTGAAATCATGGGCGCACAGTTATTCTCTGAAGCTCTGTTGCTTACTTTCCACAGTTACCAGTATGAGAAGGTTGTAACAAATGTTCCATGAATTCTTTTCTGGAAGTCACTGGGATGAAATATCCATTTCCTTATATTTCTACATAGCTGTACATAATAACGTTTTTGCTGCATATGAAGTCTTGATTGAAACAAACCATATATATCTGTTTGTTTCAAGGTCTGCTGGAGTCTTTTTTATTACCATTTCTGGGAAATAAATACCATTTCTTGGGCAAATGCCTGTGGAAGAGTCTACCTGTTAATTATCAGCAACTGGATAAAAATATGAAAGCTAAAATTGTAGAGAAAGAAGCTCCTCTAAACAGTTTTGGTTTGCACGGAAGCTGAAGTGGTCTTAACTGCTGCCTTTTATGTTTCTCTCTATCCATTGTAACAAAGAAGGCGCATAGGAGGCCTAGTCTCTTACTTTGAGGTTAATTCTTAAAATTACCTCATTGTAGTTAAATGTTTGTTTCGTTACTGTTAGGGTTATTTGTAGAGCAATAGAAAATAGGAAAACTTTTTTTTTTTAAAGGATTGTTTAAAATAAACATAGGAAAACATTTCTGTGAAACTTGATAAACTAGTTAAAACAGCTAGAAATTTGCTTTCTTCTGACACCAAACAAAGGGATTTCCTAGAATAAGCAAATGATTTTATTCTCAAAACTATTCACTTTGTTTGTTTCATTATAAAGTCTATATGTAAACTTAATTTAGCTTTAAAGCTTTGATGAAATAGTATCCTGAGGTTTTGGGAAAACTGATCTTTGGCTTATGATCCTTGGGAAAACAAGAATGCCTTATATCTTATGACTAAAAAACAGTAAAAACATGTTAACAGTGTGGTTTTAACTGAAACAAGAAAGCAAGGGAAACAATTATACCTTTATCTTTATTTCCCTGTTCAAAGATGTAAAGCAAAGAGCAGAGGGATTTTCAGATCTGTGCAAATACCTAAAGAAATTAATAGCATTCATTCTTTGCAGTTATCTCTCTGCAACTCTAGTCTCCTAAACACCCTGTACACTCAGTTTACGGAAGATGAGCTTGAGGACAGAAGAAGCATGCCTAAGGTTACAGTAAGTCAATGATGCATCACAGTCACAGAAACTTGCCTTCTTAAATGGGCCTATTTCTCAGCTAAAACTGGGTAAACAGGAAAAATTATTTTCTTCTTTTCAGTATCTTATTGCAAGGTCAAAAGAAGAAAAAAAACGCATGTCCATAACTGAGGTAGCATATTGAAGTATATAGAATCATACCATACACAAACATTCAGATTGGAAATATACTGCTGCATTTATTTCTGTAAAGGAAATAATATTTGCTTCACATTTAGTGAAGGTTAATCCTTCTGGTCAACAATTGTTTTTATATTTTTCATATTATTTTGTTTATTTCTGGAGTTTCAGCAACTATACTCTGCTTTCTTTAGTCTATACAATAAAGCAGCCTGGAGTTTGTTCTTGGGTGCTCTTTGCATTTGGACTCAGAAAAATACAACAAAACAAACATTAAGCATAATATTTGTCAGGCACATAAAATACTGTTCTTGATAAAATAAAAATCAATGCATTATTGTCATGTGCTCAGTCAATGTCTTTCTGTCCATATAAATCCTGCATAAAAATTATGTCTCTGCTGAAGTTGTTCAGAGTTTGATGCTAAAACTTTGAAAGAACCTGATCCTGAGCTTACAGGATCTGATCCTGACCTGTAGAGAGGGTTTGGGGTGGGAGATCTGGAAATGAAAGGAACAGGAAAGAAAGAATTCCTGAGTTCTTTTAGCATGACTCTTACATAGCATGTGCACTTATGTACCACCTTCTCCTTCTTTTCTTCATAATAAACACTGTCTTTTGTTTCAGTCTTTTCCTCACCCTACTCTCACTGAATGTTTGTATAATAGAAAATATATGCTGTTCCTTGGAAACAAAATATTTCATTCCCTGCAGCTACTAACAATTTACTTTTCTCAGTGTCAGAATGCAAACATTCTACTTCTGTTTTTCTTCATCTCAGATCATCCCAACAGTGCTTTACTCTGCTGGAAGGACATTTGAAGATAGGTGAATACACAGCAAAGGAGCCTTGCTACAATAGCTCAGTTCTGAGCTTATCTGACTGATGTGGTTGTGTGGCTTAAACATCAGTCTTTCAGAGACGGGCTGTTGGTCTCATAGCACTGAAAGTTATAGGCTGAAAGTAAAGGCCACTTTTCACTCACACAACCAGACATCCTCCTTGTCTCCTTTATCTTTGAAAAATTTCCATGAGTACATACATCCAGTTAAATACTTCAAACCCATTTGTGCACTCTTTTTCAGTTAAGGTTCATTTCTCATATACTAGAGTAAAAGCTGACAAATGCAAATATATTCATCTGCTCTAACTAAATTACATTTCAATTAATAAAATCACACATGGATTAACTTCAGTGCCTCCTTGCACTTCCTGTAAGAGCATCCTTATCAAATAAACACTCAATTAATAAAATGTATTTTTATGTCTGAAAACCTTTTAGTGGGAATAGCTGGGGATTGTTCCAAGTCTTCAAGGTCTAGTACCACATGGAAGAAGAGAGGTAGTTTTAAATACTTTTACAAGTTTCTGATCGAGTGAAAAAAAAACAAAAAACACCAAACCTATTAAAAAATCTACAATACAGTTAAAGAAATAAAGTGATTGGCACATGTTTTCAAAGGTTCTTGTGTGAAAGCATTATTAGAAAAAGTGACATCAGAATATTTTTCCCATTTATTTCTTACCAAGGATTAGAAAGCATAAAGCGGCTCTATCATTTGAAAGTCATTCAGATCCTTAGAAAAGGCATGAATCACACAATTTAATTTACAAAGTCTGCAAATCCTGTCATTCTTTTACTTTATGTCAGATAATCCTATCCCCAGATACATAATTCTGCTTACAGTACGTTTTGATTAAATAATTGAGAACAGGCAAAGAAATTTAACCAACACACCAGATTCATTTACTTTCCTAATTTAATTACCTTTTACCTTTAGCCCTAGCTCAGTTTTTGCTGAAGATCAGATCAACAAAAAGGGAAAATGTAAAAATCATTAAAACTTTAAAAATGAAATAAGAAGAAATAAATTGTTATAGACTATCTCATCATTGATTCCCAGCATATTTTTGCACAGAGACATGTCCATGTCTGTAATACCTCTGTCTTACAATTTGTTACATCTGTAGGTATCTTGGAAACCAGATAAGATTCTTTTCAGATGCTGAGTTTTATTACAATGAACTAATTTGTACTCCATCACCTTTGACTCATAAGTATTTAATACCATAATAGCTATTTCAGCACTGTTTTTCAAGGCATCTTGTTAGATGCTTCAAGAACCTGAAATAATATATTAAAACACATTTATTAAGGAAAATAATTACAGTTATAGAATTTCTGTTAATTGCCAGAAAGAAAACCATATAGCATGACCTGTAGGTTTGGAAAAAAGCCTAGCAACCAGGTTGATTACAAAATGCAATAGTAACTGGCAAAGCACATTTCTGATTTATGATTATAGCAATTATAAAATACTTTATTTATAATCCACTCAGCTTCTGCAGAAACCCATTTATTAATGAAGGGCTACAAGGTCTTCTATCCAAAGGATTTAATTGGTGGGACTACTTGTGCCAATGCAGGGAATGAGCAAAGAGATAGTATAGGGACTGAAAAGAGATCTAAGAAATTCTTTGAATTTGAACTCAGCGGCAGTATTATCTGAGCGAAAACCTTGGTGTTTGGCCTTAGGCTTACTAAAATATGAGCAAAATAGCAGACATTTTACTTGGAGATACATTTTGCTCATGCACTTCCATTTGGTTCTTTTTCTTACTTGTTTATTTTGATTTTTTTAGTTATTACTTTAGTTGAAGGGAGTCTGTATCATCACCGAAGCAATTCAGTTTATAAGAAGATAGTGGACTTCGCTGTAAAGTTATTTGATATCTTAGCTTTCAGAAAAGGATCTCCTGTATGGGAAAAGGGCTCTGGCTTTCCTCCTCATCACATCCTTTTTTGTATTAGAGAATTCGGATGTCTGGATCAGAGGTTATTAGACTATATTAAATGAAGTATGCTTTATGCTGTGAACAAATGAAATGTAGTTCATTTGAACATTTTGTTCTTGACTTTCATACTGAAGATTTGTGGACCACAAATTTGGCTATATTGTTAATAAGGAACTTTGATTTTTGAAAACTTAGATACTGCAATACCTAAACTTAATGAAATGGAATGCAGAATGTAATCTGGAAAAATACATCACATTAAAAGCCCAGGAAATGATCAAATGAACCAGCTTGGTGAAAAATGAGTTGCCAGCACAGAGATTCATTACATTTGACTTTTGTAGTGCAATTCACTTGCTTAAACACATTGTGTGTCATTTTTTATTTCATAGGATTTCACACTTAGGTACAGGCCTGTCCCTATACGTGCCTTGTCACATCTGTGTTGTCCTGTGCGCGTCCTGGGCATATTAAAGCAAAAACATTGATCTATTGGAGTGAATCCAATTGAAGGTCACCAACATGAATGGGACCTGGAGCACATTGTGTAGAAGCAGTGACAGTGAGGACTGGGTTTATTCTAGAAGACAGAGGGTATCTTACTGTTGCCTTCAACTACCCCATGGGAGGTTGTGGAGAATATATAGCCAGACTCCTTGGGGATGTGCAGTGACAAATGGAAGGCACAAGTACAGTTTACAAAGATGGAAATTCTGATTCTATATTAGGAAAAGAGTCAAACAATGCAACTAGTTGTCCAGAGCAGTTCTGGAGTCTCCACATATGGAGATATTCAAAATTCAGATCAAATTGAGCAACCTGAACAATGTTGAACCAGATAACCCCACAGGTCCCTTCCAAGCCAAATTACTCCATGACTCAGTGTTTGTGTACTTGAAGTGCACTTTAATTTTACAGAATTGGCAATTGTGTGACGTGATTCATTGAATATGCTTCAGGCATCTACAATAAGAATCAGTCCCTAAAAACACTAATTGCCCTGTACTGGCTATAAAGATTTACTAGTATAGATGCAGGCTTCTAAAATCTGTTCATATTAATCCTGTTGGTAGAATCAGCATGATAATTGTAAAATGACGCAGAATTTGGAAATAATGCACTTCAAGGATATTCATCTGTCTTTTGGGTGTCAATATCCCAGAAGTTGTTCTGTCACCTCTTCTTTCCAAATGCTAACAGGGATCCTCTTCAGTAGTAAAAGTTGATCAAAAAATCTGAAGCACTCTTTACTCATTAATTAGTGATTGTAATTGTCACTGTGTGCATGGAAGGCTCTTGTTTCATGCCCTCAGCCAGAGGAGTTTCTAACTTCTTTGAAAAATGCAGTCTGTAGGCAACAGGCATAAAAATACTCCTACTGAACTGGCAACACCAAGGCTGCATAGTCTACTTTTGACCTTGTATCACAGTAAGATGTGGGGGTTCATTGCCCAGAGAAGTTGTTGAAGCCTGAAGTTGTCCCTGGAGGTGTTTAAGGCCAGGCTGGATGGGGCTTTGAGCAACCTGGTCTAGTGGTAGGTGACCCTACCTATGGCAGGGGGGTTGGAACTCGATGATCTTCAAGGTCCCTTCCAACCTAAACCATTCTATGATTCTATGACTGGCTTCTCCCAATCCATGCCCAAGTTTCAAAGTGTTCCAAGAGATGCCCCAGTCTGAACAACTGCTAGATCAGTATGTTCAAGTATATCTGTCAAGCCACAGTTGGCAAATTTATTTGTACTTTCTTAATTTATAGCAGTCACACTGCTATTCACCCAGTGAATAGCTAAGTTACTAAACTACTTAGTATAGCTTAAGTATAGTGTTCACTTACACCATTAATCTTTCACAAGCCACAGTGGAGATTTCAGTTATATAGTTTCTGGTTTTGGAAATGGTTATGGACCATGAGACACTACATCAATAAATAGATTCTCATACTTCAAGTAAGAATTAAAAACATTAAATGCAAAAAAAAATTTGTCAGACCACATAGAAGACAGTAAGTGAGAGTTTTTTTCTTTTTACCATGCAGAAAAAAATCCCTGATTTGTCAGGAAATAAAAAGAAAAACACGATGAATACCAGCTTGCTTCCTCCTGTTTTTTTGCCTGTGTCAATTGAGCCAATATCATCTTAGGATCTCAGTATTAGTGTTTCCACACACACACAATTAGTGGAGTTGTCTTTGATATGTAAGAAGTCAACATAGCCTTAAACTGTGTCAACATGCATGACGGTAAAACAGGTGCAGCAAGCTCCTTGATCCGTCCCTGATGCTTAGAAGGTTTTAATCTTACTTCTGGTCTCTGAAGATGTGATGCTGCAACAGGGCTGCAGATTGTATAATCAGGTATATAATGGCTTAAGATGTTCAGCTTGAAAATTTCAGTCTCTTATCTCTCACAGGAGTGTAGAGTTGGAAGACACCTCCAGCATTTTCAAATCCAGTCTTCACAGGCAACCATCTAATCCAATCCCTTTTACAAAGTTTATAAAGTTGCTCCTCTCCTCTCCTCTCCTCTCCTCTCCTCTCCT
>VZSZ01005919.1:190920-245356 GCA_013398815.1 Ibidorhyncha struthersii | reverse complement strand
CTCTCCTCTCCTCTCCTTTTTCCCATTGTCCTTTGTATTCTATCTTACACTGTCCTGTTCCACCCTTTCTTTCCTTATTGTTAAGGATATTTAATGCTTCCTGCACAATACTCTAATCTGCCTCTATTTGAAAAGAAAATGTTTCCCAACTTTATGTTGCTAGCAATGTTCACTGATTGGATTTCTTGAGAAAATATCATTAAAGACAAAATAAAAATACTAAATAAATTTATTTTTCAAAGTGCTCCATGAGATTTTGTTACAGTAACCTTCATTTTCCACCTTCCAATTCTACCTATGAATTGCTGTCTTCTCAAGTTCAATGAGTAATTTCTCCTGTGGCAACATGTCATCTGCTTCACTGAAGTCCAGACATGTTTCATCTACTACATTTCCCTTCTCAAAAAAATAGGTGTCAAAGAAAGATATATAGCTCGCATAGTCTGGCCCTATTACAGTCTATCCCATTTACCATTTTCCTTCATGTCTCTAATTATTCTTTCCTTCCAAATACCTTCTAAAGCTTTGCATACCTTTAAGGCATGGTTTGTTACTGTCCAGATCATCTCTTTTTATTAATTGTGCATGTTGTTTTTTGATTACCTAAAACTACCTCTAACTTGATGCATTTATTGAAAAATGTTGCCATTACACCTGTAATTTTATTTGCAATTTTTTTCAGGAAAAGACAATGTTTCATCCCTGACTGCATTAAGTTGGTTGATTTTACTGTCATTTCAGATATGAATCTTTTAATTTGCTATTCTCATCTTCTCTTTGATACTACATTCAATATTGTTGTCTGTATTAAAAAAACAAGAGTAAAGTTTTCATTTAACTTTTAGAACATTCCACAAATCCTTTAAATCTGTACTCTACCCCTCAGTCTATAAAGGTCTTTTCCTTTCTTTTTCCTTTTTCTTAGTATTCTATTTCCTGATCAGAAGCCTGGAAGCTATTATTCCTAAAACATGCTGGGTATCATTTGCATGAACTATAAGTGGAACAGGAATAACTTTCAGAATGAGTCGGATCATATATTGAAAAATACATATGCAAAATCTGAAGTAATTTTAAAAGCCAGAAATGCTGTAAAATAAAAGGATTATCATAGTGGGATCATTGTGTGTTGATTTCATGTTTTCTTTATTATTTGCTAGATTAAGATTTTTTTTAAAAAATTAAATATAATGAACTAAACAAGCTGATTTTATTATTTGTGTTGCCCACTGTCATTATCTATTATCACTTTAATTAATAACAAGTCAAAATAGAGTGATTTATCTTCATTAGTGAGTATTTTTTATTTTTTTTTTAATTCTCTCTTTTTAACTGTTTATAAAGTGGAATGACTTCTTATGTAAGGGCATCAGCTATTATGAATAACCAGTCATATTGACTTTATCTATTTTATTAACTCAAGAAATACTTACAGTCACAGAATCACAGCATTTCAGAGCTATAGAATGGCTAAGGTTGGAAGATGGCTCTTGAGATTATCTAGTTCAACCCCCTCCTGAGAGCAGGGTCAGCTACAGTAAGTTTGTCAGTGCCACGACCAATCAGGTTTTGAACATCTCCACAGAGAGGGATGCCACAACTTCTCTGGGCAGTCTGTTCCAGTGTTTGACCACCTCCAAAGAAAGTAAAAAAAAAGAAAAAAAAGGTTTTTCTTACTTTCAAGTGTAATTACCTGTCTTTTAATTTGTACCCATTGCCTCTTGTCCTGTCACTCTATACCTCTAAGAGGAGTCTGGCTCTATCTTCTTTACTCCCCATCCCCATCAGGTGTTTAAACACATTGATAGGGTCTCCCTGAGCCTTCTCTTTTCCAGGAGCAAAAGGCTCCGAGGAGCCCAGAACTGCACATAGCACTCCAGATTTGTCTTACCAGTGCTGAGCAGGGAGGAACTCCCTCAACCTGCTCCTAATGCAGCCCAGAATGCTGTTGGCCTTCTTTGTTACAAGGTGCATTGCTGGGTCATGGTCAACCTGTTGTCCACCAGGAGTCCCAGGACCTTCTCTGCAGACCTACTTTACAGTTGGGCAGTCCCCAGCATGTACCGGTACACAGTTATTCATCCCCAGGTTCCATGCTTTGTGTTTTCCTTTGTTGAACTGCGTTAGATTCTGTTCTGCCCAGTTCTGCAGCCTGCTGGCATCCCACTCAATGGCAGCACAACCCTCTGCTTATCAACCACTACTCCCAGCTTTTCATCATCTGCAAACTTCCTGACAGTGCACTGTGTCCCAAAAGTAATGGGCATGTCAAACGGTATTGGCCCGTGTCAACCCCTGTGGTACACAACTGGTGACTTGTCTCTAGATGACTTCATAATGATGACCGTAATCTTTTGGTTCTAGCACATGAGCCAATTGTCGGTGTACGTCACTGTCCATACTTCAATCACTTTTAATGTTATGAGAGATAGTCTCAAAAACCATACCAAACTCAAGGTTGACAACAATCCCTGCTCTTTCCTCATCTTCTAAGACAGTCATCTCATTGGAGGAGGTGGTCAGGTTTGTCAAGCATGATTTCACTTCATAAAATGACGCCAACTACTCCCGTCATTTTCTTCATACGTCTGAAAATGGTTGCTCCCTCAGCACCCATGGGTGCAGCCCATCAGGTCCCATGTGATAATGGATGTTAGGAGCATGGCTCCTCCAGAAGCTCTGGCCAGCCCAGGACTGCCTCCTGTCCAGCCACTGCACCTGCTGGATACGTCTGATGCTTTCTAGTTTGCCGGTTCAACCAGCAGTGAAGCTGAGTATGTATCCCAGACACTGGACGGTCCAGCTGAGTGCTCACTGCACATATGCAGTACTCACACACTTGTCACACAGGCACCCCACACTCGTGGGTCCACCCAAACACCAGAACAGATCCTCCATCCACCTGACATCCCTGCCCAGACCTGGGGCCTCGTGCTGGCTGGCTAGTCCAGTTTGGAGTTTGCCAGAAACTCCACATGCACACACCCAGTTTGGGTCAGGTACAGACACTTTCCCCCACCACCAGGCACACAGGCTGTGACCCTCAGTCTTGCTTGTGCTGAGCCCCTCACTCACCTCACTCACGCCTGTCCCCACCCTGTAGCTGTTTTTCAGGACATGCACCGTTCCTGCCACATCAGCTGGAGGTTAAAGATCCCACCAGTACGTGACACTAAGTCCCCACTGGCTCCAGTAGCTGACACCACAGGCCAGGGTTGGGCCACTACCCCTGGTCCGACTCGAGGAGCTGGCACCCAGTACTCTCATGCCAGTCTCGCCAGTAGATGGCACTGAGCCCTTGCAGCACTAATGCACATGGGCTAGGGAGTGGGATTATGCAAAGAGATCATTAAGAAAGGATTTAATAAAACAGGACAGACTCTGGTGACTGGGCATCAGGCTCATTTTGCACTAACCACCCCCTTTTATAACACTTTCTGTCTTCCCCCCCTTTAGTTCCTCCCTGATCTCTCCCTGCTCGTTCCCCCATGGGTCTGTACAGCTCTATCGATGCCTGTACCCCTCCCAGTCACAGTCTCCCCTGGTTTACAGTCTTATCAGTTACAAAGTTGAGGCTGATCTTCCTGGAAGTGGTGCCTGTAGTTTTTGGATAGCCCATCAATGAGTGTGACCGGCGAGGTTTGTGTCTTCTCATTGTCTTCATGTGTGTTTTGTCAGGTCTATGTCTCTGTATATTTTGTTTCTGCTTTCTCCCTTTTCCCTTAGTTTCCCAAATAACAATATCCCCAATCAAATAACGTCACTAGAATAAACAGTCTCACACTCCTACATGCCCTCATCAATTTCCGTGACTGACCAGGTTTGTTTCTCATCACTGCTTCCCCTTATTCATTAAGTTTTTGTCCCTGTGTGTTCTTGTTTATGGTTTCCTCCTTTTCTTTTTATCTTTTTTCTTTCCAGTGAAAAGGGCCTTTGACCAGATACCCTTAAAGAAGCAGACACTTTCCTTACACAAGGGACTTTTTAATATCTAATTTGTTTAAATATTCCCTAATCTGATCCTCCTCCATCAAGGAGTTTCCCAGTGGTCACAGGGGCCCAGAATTCATGAAGGATGGTCATACGGCTAAAGGCAAGGATGGCATTGACTGACTACCTCAGGTCTTTCTTTATTCTTTGCCGCCCCACCTCCTAACTTATTCATCAGAGGATCTACATTTTCCCTAGTCTTCCTTTTGCTGCTGATATATCTGTAGAGGCCCTTTTTGTTGCCCTTCACATCCCTTGCCAGATTCAACTCCAGGTGGGTTTTGGCTCTCCTATCTGCATTCCTGCTGCTTGGACAGCGTCACTATATTCCTCCCAGGATGCGTCCACCTCTTGTGTGTTTCATTTCTACATCTGAGTTTTGTCAGGATCTCCTTGTCCACTCTTGCTTTAGTTCCTGCTCTCTGGGATGAACTATTTTTGAGCTTGGAGGAGGTGATAATTGATCCTTCCAGAACCTAGGTCTCAATAACCTACACTGGAAACCAGCAGACTGGTCCTGTGCTAAATGTTTCCTCAGCACCTATCATGGGTTGACGCAGGCCACAGACCTTGCTTGACAGGCAGTTTGCATGTGGAGTAAAAAGTGTGCAACAGGTTGCAGGCCATTTCATATTGCTTGGCGTTGGTGCCACGGAACTGTCCCAGGCACATTCAGCTTACTGCAGTTGACATAGCAATGGCATTTGAATCTTCTGCTTTTCGTCTTTCTGGATTGTTAATTGTCTTCAGCCCTAGATTTCTGCACTGCTGCTCACTTTTCCATTAATTCTCAGAAATCCATTGGTGGTTCATTTGATAGATTTCATAAACCAAAGATGTACTTCTTTGTGCATGGGCTATGACTGTACTGATAATTAAAGAAAAATATGGGCTGACTATGTGCTTTCCTCTTTAAGGGCACCTGGTGGAGACTGTCTGGTATTTATGGTGCCTAAGGCTGACTACTTCTACAGCACAGCATCTGCATCCACGCTACATCGCACTCAGCCCTCTGGGCCTCATGCTGTAACTCCTTGGCCCTATCATATATCAGTTTCTGTGCTTTTTCAGCTGAATGTGTCTGAAACAATTCAGTGGTTGAACTTCGGCCAACCAGAGGAGTGTTTTTATTGCACAAAACTGTTTCAAACCCTAGAAGTTGCATGAGAGAAAACAATGATCCTTGAGGGTGAAAAGCCCTAGGTGGTAAAGGACTGTCCAGAGTGAAAGCAGCCAAATTGTGCAGATCAGTTCTGGGTTTTGGGGTGGTGCCCAAAATAATCTTTCAGACCTTTGTTCAGGCATTGTCCTAGAGAATGCTACCTGGAGTGGTCTAAACAAATAAGGCAAGTGGAGTGCCAAGGACTCGGTTTGTGAACTTGCTTCCTGTTCTCTGTTTCTCATTAGTTTCAACATACTCATGGAATTCCAGATGAATGTATGGAGGTTATTTGCCATCTATAGTCAGCTTAGTCAGTATTATACTTAAGCCTTCCTCCTAGGCATGAAGTCTACGCCTGTCAATGGAAAGTTGATGAGAGAAAAAGATGATGCTTTAGATGAGATCAATTATAATAATGAGTCTTTGGTGTTGGGCACACAGAAATAGTACAGAACCATCTGTCCTTTAGTTTCTAATCAAGACTGGCTAAGAGGTTAGCTAGCTTCTAATCAGGAGTAGCTAAAATAGTAGATTCAGCATTCACAAGTCAGAGAATATTATGTTTTCAATGGAAACATATGGGCGTCCTTTAAATGCAACTCAAAAGTTAGTAATGAAATTTAGGTAAGATGTAGGGTTGAGACTCCACAATTTTTATCTCTTGAAACTGTGGAGGAGGTTAAAATATTTTTCTCCTGAACAGAACAACAGTGAAAATTAACTACCTTGGGTATCACATTAACCCAGAAACTTTTTCTAGTTTCTATTATTTGCTTTTGTTTTTACACATTCCTCCTTTATTCTTGCCTCTGTTTTACAGGCCCCTCTCCATTCATGCTTTTTGTTATTCTTTCCTTAGGAAAATAAGAGCTTCCATGGGAAGAAGATCTGTGCTCCATTCAGAGCAATACTGGGTTCCCTAAAGGTGCTGTAGCAAATGCTTCCAGAGATAGAACTGGAATCCAGGTAGCCAACTTATATATGATGATGACCTGATCATGGAACAAACAGGTTCTTTATGGCTTTTTCCTCTCCTAATATGTGTTTATATTATTCTGTTTCTGTCTGTGCATCTAAGAAATTATTATTTCCCAGTGATAGTCATCTCCATAACATATTCTATCTACTCTTCCATTTCTTCCCTTCACTTCCTGCACTCTTTCTATACAACACATTACCTCATTTTTCATTTAATGGGAAAGTATTTTGCCATCTATCTGGGTAAATATTTTGTTTCATGGACCCAACCTATATATGTTTGACTTAAGATTAATATCACACCATTTATTTTTAAAAAGTAATTTATTCTATGTATAGGTAATATACATCCTATATATTCTAATATGTCTAAATCTTCAATCCCCCCCACGTAAATATCAGAAATAGCATCTTTATTAAGATGTAGGTTCCCGATATACCATGCTACACCAGTTTCAATGAGATGAAAATCTCTTAATCAAAAGCAAACTAAACCCAGATTTCTGGAGCAATATTTTTATGAGATCACTTATGAAAAAACTGAAGAGTTATTTTTGTGATTTAAGTGGAGTTATAAATAAAGCCACAGATCTTTTTAGCTCTGTATCTTCTTCCCACAGAGAAGCTTGAGGCAAAAACAGCTTAAAAAAACTCTGTCTCATCTGTTTCATGTTAAACGACTTCACGCTCTGTGCATTAAGAGGTGTAGTAACCTTTTCCCTTTACTGATAATAGCTCTTAAAAGACTTCTAAGTAGCATCGCTTGGTCTGGGCAAATGTATACAGACTACCATCCTTGCTTATACTAAGAACTCATGACACAAAACAAACTAAAAGAAAAAAATAGGAAAAATCAGCACCGCACATAAGAGTTGCTGAGGAAAGGATGACTTTCATTCTTTGAAGTTGCTTACGTTGGTGCCATCTCCAAACTTCCATTAATATTAATTTCATATAGAAACCAGATATCTTACTTTATTGTATTCTGATAGTCTTGTCTATCCATCCATGCTATGGGGAGTTATGCCCTGGAATATACGATTATTTATAATTGTTTCTTGACAATTATTTCTAGTGATTAGATCACCAGTTACAGTTTATCCATTTTTAAAATGCTTTGATATTGCTTGTTGATCTTAGCAAATGATCCCTATAGAACAAATGAATAATGAATTCACGACAAGAATGACAGTGAGAGAATGTTAAGCCCGTCTGAGCACTGTATAGACAGGGAGTGACAAATTTAAGGCTTTGTGTACATCCCTAGTGCATAATAAGAGTTTGTAATCTTTAACAATGTATACATTATAACTCAAAGCAATATCTTAAAATTGCATCTGTGTTTTTCTGGTACTGGCGTCCTGGATACCTGTGATTTTTTTTTCCCAGTCTTCTACAATTAAACTAAAGTACGTGTAAGAATAAGGGTCTTTTAAATCAAACCTTTATAGAGCATGTTCTTTTTTTGTCTATGGTACATATTTTAATCATATCACCCCTCAACTGTTCAGGAAAGCCCTAGAACACGTACAAGTTTCCTTAACTTCAGTAGAAATTAAGCAGGTGTTTCAGACTAATCACTTGCTGAAATGCTTTGTGGAATGGGATTTTAATCAGCATCTCTACTATATATTTCCTTTCTAGAAGTATAGATTTCTTTCAATCTAATTGAGAGGGTGAGCCTGTTAACTAAGCTAATTTAGTGGCATATGTCTGAGCATTGCTAGTTTTATTAGGTGCCTTTTAGAAGCTGTGTCTATTAACAAAAAACTAATAGCCTGATTCTGAATGTATTTGTTATACAGAAGAAATACTCCCATGTTCCCACTCACGTACTACCCACCAGCGTAAATGCAGGTCTTTATAGGTTCAAATCTTTATTTAGCCCATTGTTGCTGGCATCTGTCCACTATTGTTCTACATAGTATACTTAATCTGCAGTGCATTATTTAGTCACAATTTATGGCATGCTTTTCATTCCGTAACTTCCAAGGACTGCTCTTTGGACTCTCTGCAGTAGAAGTGACAATTCTCTAAGCTGTAGAAGCTGGTGAGAATATCTAGGGGCCGTTAACAAGCAAGAAATACACACAATGATGATCTTCAGCCACAGTATAATTCCTCTCAACATGCCTTTAATGCAGGTATATGGGCATTCACGCCTAGTAAGTTGGGTCTCTAGTAAGGCCTCTAACACTGGGTGATCACACTCAGGGGTCACCATTCTTAAAGCATTTTCAACTGGGTCTTTCTACTTCCTTTTCAGTAGCTGAGATAAGAATTACCTCTACATTTTCACGTCAACAAAAAAATCTAACTTACATTTCATATTTCCAAACCTGGTGGGAAACAGTTTTCCCTTGAACTGTTATGCTCTCTAGCTCTATGTACATGTTACTCTCAAGATAAGTTCCTTGAAGTAGCACTTTACTGATTTAATTTAGGTTTTAGTTGGAGGGAATAGAAGATAGAATGAGAGTATTGCATGCATTTAAAAATTGTATACTCCTGTGAAATCAGAATAAGTTTCTTAGCATTTCCCAAGGGTTTCAATGAAAGATCTATTGCTTCCAAATTTCAGGGTCCAATTTTTAGTATTTTCAGTGGCACAGCTGATAATTTATGATAAATTATTTCCCGCTTTCTTTATATATTTTTTTAAGTGGAAATGTATATTTTATTACCTGCCTGTTGTTTGCTGACTGAAAAAAAAATTAAATCAAGATAGAGTGCCTTTTTCTAAAGAGGAGACACAGTTCAATTGCTGCTCTACAGAAAGCGGGAACTACTGTTTGAAATGCTGTATCATATGTTATACTGGAGTTCAGACTACATATGCACAGGTCTTTCTTAATCTCTACACTTATGAAGTCTGAGGAAATAAATAGACAAATTGCTTTTGCTCAAAGTTGCACTGTATTTAACATCTGTCCAAAGTATAAAAAAAATCAGAAAGCTACAACTCTTGAGATCAAGAATTCAGGATGAAAAAACAGTTCACAGTTCTAACCACAGTGACAACTGTGTCTAAAATACTAATTAAATATACCTTTTCTGCTGCTTTTTATTTTCAAAGCATATTATAAACATTATGTAATCAATTTTCACTAGAACCCAGTTAAGCAGATAAATACAATGAAATTTATATAAATTTTTCTTTGCATTCAGGTTCCTTTTGATGTTATCAGGATATGGAAGGGATAAGAACTCCAGCAGTCAGCTATCCCCTGCCTGGGGTTAGACTCTAATGTCCTGTGTTCCTCTTTCACTCTCTCATCTCCTTCTTTTCCATTTTTTCTGCCCTTGATACCTTTCTTGACATACTAGCTGGCAGTTTGTGATGAGAGACGGGAGTTGCATCTACTGCAGTGAGTATTCCCAGTTAGCTTAAAAACTGAGGCTTTCCTTAACTTGTTTGGTTTTTTTTTTTCTTTCTCCCTTTTGGGGAGAATTGTTTAGTCACAGCAGCTTTACTCAGTGAGCCTTATTACAATTAACATCCATGATGATTCTATTTATTGTTGACTACAGTGAGAGGGTGATTGGGCCATTAACGCTTAAGGACTTTTTTGGCTCATTAACCTAAATGGACACAAAAGATGTTATGAAACTGTTTCATTTCCATTAGGCTGGTGTCTATAAAAATGACCTTTTAATAAAAATTAGTCTTTGCAGCTAGTAAGTCAAAGAAACCTACAAAACCCTTTAGTAGTCCTTGAAAGACAGTGGTATCTAACAATCTATAGTTTTCTTAATTTGGATAAGACCCTTATAGGCATTTTTGTTTTGAACTGGAGTCTCTGAACTGTTCTTGAGAAGAAAAGCCAAAACCAGAACTTGGTATAAACATTTAATTTTGGCAGAAGAGTGTGGTTAGATCTAAACCCAGGCTTTTGGTCAGCCAAGACATTTATTGTTTTCTGTCACTGTGTTTGGATCACGCTAAGAAAAAATGAACTGATGAGCAAACGCTGCTTAAATGGCTTGGCTAGCAAAGGGAACAGCTGCTGCTTCTGACTTATGATATATCCTTAGTCCACATGGCTGTAAAACAGTTCTACATATTACTTCCTAGAATGGCATGCTTAGGGCTGGTTTATGTTTATGTAAACACAAGACAAATTTGTTTAAGTGTTGTAAGTTAGAGCCAAAATGCCCAAGCATTTAGCCATTTGCTTATGGGTCCTTCCAAACTCCAAATGCTCTTTAGCTCAAAAAATAAATAAACAAATAAATAAAATGCCCCCTCTTGTGAAACTATGTGAAAAACTGTACTCCTGATTACCATTAAGAAAAATCTAGTCTGATCAGGATTTACACTAGGCTTATGGTGGAATTTGAGCACTTCCAGCATTGAAAATTAAGGAAAGACTGTGGAAGAGAAACAAAAGATACAATAAATGTGAACTACAGGGGCTTAGCAGCATGATGTAAATAAGTAACAGGAAAAAAGAATAGTTTAAAGGCCAGAAAAGCATCCCATTGTTGAGGCTTATTAAACTGAGGAATTAGTTCCTTAGGAACAACAACAAATGGTCAAATACTTGAAAATGGAATGGAAGTACACGGAACAATATCTTGCACTAGCATTAGAATTTGAAGGATATTTCAATGCTTTGTGAAGCATGTACACTATAAATAAATGTATTTCTTATCTACATAGTTGCAATAACCTTGTTTCATTAAAGCGGAGGTGTTCTAAATATCCAATGCGGTTGTTACAGTTTTATTATCTTGATTGAATTAATGATTTTTTCCCTATTTATATGAGCAATTCATATCCTGTACCTCTCATTTTCAAATACTACAAATCAACCGCAGAACATTAAGAAGAAACATACTGACTACAAATGCAGTGTAACACAAGAACAGATTGCCAACAGAGGTTGAGCAATCTCCATCTCTGAACGTTTTTAGGACTTAGATAAACAAATCAAGGCTTGATCTAGTGTTGGTGATAGTCCCACTTCAAATACAAGGATGAACTACAGGGTTTTTTTCCAGCCAACAGTTCCATGATTCCATGAACTTGTATGAGTTAAAATTTCTATGGGCCTCATGTTCATAAAAGTTGCTCTAAATCAATGCCAGATTAAATTAGCTGTTCCCCCCTGATTTGTTGGGAGGGTAGAGAAGGCGCTTACACTGTCTGCCTTTAGCATCCGACTTGAGATGCCTGAGGTAATGACTGAAGTTTCCAAGGATTTCTCCAAATTGAATGTAGTATGAAATGGCTCAGAACACCCTGGTGAGGCTTTAGTTCTTATTTGTGCTGTGTGAAACCAAGCTCTTGCCATAGCTCTCTCTACAGGTGGCCAATGGAGGCAGGGCTGCTAGTTTAGGCACCTAGAATAAGTTTCATCTTATTGAACAAAGATAACCTTATCTGAGCTAGTCATTCTAAGCTCTCTTTGTAGTCACTGGAGAAACAAAATCATTTTAAGGATGTGTTTTATCTTTTCCTATTTCAACTATGAAGAGAGCGTAGGATGACTAGTTCAGACCTAAACACCTACAGGAGAAGGACACAATGCTGACTCAGTCTAAAACACGTGCAGTTAAAGTTAGATGAGGTGTATCACAATGGTCTGGTTAAATGATTACAGGAGACTGTGAATAAACCCCATAGTTTTGATTACTGAAATTTTATCGTGAAATTAGACATGTAAGCCTAAAGATATATACTGATGTGAGGAGAGAAAAAGATGGTGCAGGGGCTCCAGCTCTTCATTTATGATGGACATACATTTGCTGACCTAAGCTCACATCTGCATGATCTAGGTCCACCACATTTTGTTGCCTTGGTTATCACCATGTAGATACAAAGACAGTGTAGCCAATGTAAACCAGTTTCTTTTCATTGCACATATTGCCTTATGGTCACTTCATAATCCGATAAATGTTTACTGAGGACTTAATCTCTAATAGATCTATTCCCTAGCACACACTAAGTAGGGAAACTGACATATGGCGTGAGATGCAGATGGATCAGCTCGGCGTGATCTGTAGTCTATAGCAGTTTGAGTTACGGTCTACAGAAGTTTAAGCATGCATTTGCAGACAGATTTTTTTGGTGGACTGCTTAGATTTACTCTTTGAAAAAAGAAATAATATCAGAAAGTAAAAAATAATCACCTATTGAAAGGTTCAACCCTACAGCCATAGGTATGCCATTATCCTCTTACTCTATGCTTTTAAAAGAAGACATTTGCTCTAGTAGCTAGAATAACATACAGAAGATGGTAGCCTATTTTGATTTTATGTATGATAAAAGCACCAATGTAACATTTCAGACAGTGGCATGAGCAGAGGTGAACTCTGGAGTATAAAAAAGAAAGTCTTAAAAATGGAAGAGGTGGCAGGAAGTAGATGGATGATTCAAGAGAAGGGTGGTTATTTCACCGTTCTGTGACATGATTCTGAAAAAGAAAGTACACAAATTACACTGTGCTGCCTAGTGCCTAAAAGAGGCAAAGAGAATAGGAGAAAGAACAAAATGCCATGTTCAGCTGCAAAGCCTTCAGTCAGCATAGACATGACAGTAGGAAACCAGTCAGGAAAATATTATGGGTCTGTGAAAAACTGATATCTAGATTTCAATAATAATTTTGAAGTATCATTCTATGCCAAAATATTCTTATATGCCTTGAGAAGTGACCAAACAAAATAAAAGATAGCCTCTGATGGAGTGAGAATAGGAGTATCTTGTTAGAATAGCAAATTTTCTCTTTCTCACTTATCTCTTTCTTTTAAAGACTTTTTTACCCTCTGTGGATGGTGATAACAATAGGGACGGAAGCGCAGGTAGCCTTGAGAAGGTAAAGTTCAGCAATAGGAAAGTAGAAAGGAACTTTACTATCAGTATCTAGGTAATAGGCAGTAGTTCATTCGTAGATAGGCAGGCAGCTTTTAAAACATTTAACCTACTTATATCACTGTGTGGTTTCTGTATATTGCTGGTCTGTTCTGCTGCAAGGGACGCTGGGTAGATTTAGAAGCAAACAAAATAAAGATATTAGAGACAAGTTACTAAGTGGAACTTTCCAAATCCTTTGCAAATCTGTTACTGTTTAACCTACACAAGCTGGAACACGGGTATTTGACTGTTTTTTCCATTTATATATGCATGTGATTTGAAGCATTAACAGCATCATTTTTTTTCTCCTTCTGTTCCATGCAGGAGGGCAGCAAACGTATAATATGTTTCCAGGCCAGGCTCAGAATGTGTAAAAACTAAGTGTTTCCAGTCACATCATTGCAATAGGAGCTGAAATCCAGTCTCTGCTTGTCTTGGATACTTACTTTATTATACTTTAACCCCTATCTTTAACCTCTAATGACTTTTTGATCTCTAAAATCTGAAATTATTCTCAGCCAAATATTATCTGATTTATAATCAGAAATAATCAGCTCTTCAGCTGCAGGCAATATGTGTTCTATTCAGTAAATCTGTTGTATGATTCACAATTCAGTACAAAGAAGCTGTTCTCTTAATTGTGAATACTATCTCCTCTCCAAACTTTACATTTCTTACTCAGGCAAAAATTGTATTGATCTCAATGTGAGCTTGCGTGAGTGTATAGGATTAGGATCTGCAGGTAGACTCATGAAAAAAATGGAGAACTATTATATAAAGTTTTATTTAAATGATGTTACTGTTTTCCAAATAAAAGTAATTCTTACACAGCTTACACATGCATTCCTAGGGCTTCCATGGAATTAGAAGGCACAAGTGATGCCATCTGCTCTGAGAAGATCTTCATCTTTCTGCACTGCTATCTCATATCTAAAGTCCCATAAAAAAAAAAAAAATAGTAAACATGGACAAACACTTTCTTCAGAGAATAAACACAAAGAAATCCCTTTTGAAAATCAGTCAAATGTTCAGGAGGAGACAGCCAGTCTGTAATTTTTTTTTCAGCATGAAGGTAGAGCTGGCTTCCTTAGGAAAGATACCAATATAATGTAGTCCTTTTCCATACAAAGTCTTAGGAACTATGCTCTGCTCATGCAGAAGAATTTTAGCACTCTTCTGGAAATAGGTGCTAAAATGAATGAAAGAGGATATGCTGCTGAGCACATGAACTCTCTTGCTGCAAATGTTAGATGATAGGACTAGCTATAAATAGGCTTGTGACAAAATAAACTTTTCCAGATATGGCTTCCAGAGATGGATAAAATAATTTTCAATAACACAACACAGACGGAGAATCATACACCAAAGCAGCTACTCTTGTGTCTCCCTGGAAAGGAATTCAGCTTTTTTTGACAGCTGAAAATAATGGATTTTTCTGAATCCTACTCTCTGAATCTAGGAGCCAAGATGAATCCAGGAGAAACCAAAGAATAAGCCTTGCAATTATGATGAAAACTGATGAAGACCCCAGGTAACTTCATCTCTAATCTTGCTGATGATTAGAATTGCCTTCAGATCCTACCCCCTCTCCCCCCAGCTTTCTTCCTTAACATAATTTCTTATCTAACTAAATAAGTGTCCTTCCCCAAGCAGTTAATTCCTAAAGGAAGAAAATACTCCTTTAAAAGAGTATCATCAGTGTCAGAGACAGTATTTGCATTTGCAGACCTCTCTTTGCCATTAATTATTTTCATGTGTGTCTAGAATATAACTTTCATTTGAAATAGCCGAGATGTCAAGTAGACAGCTGAATATTAGGTTTAATTTCAGCACATCTGCACAATTGAATTACATGACACTGGTAAGTAGTGCCATTTGCTTAGTACTAAATAATCAATTCAATGTACTCTAATATACTTTCCCAATGAACTCTAATAGACTTTCCACAGTTAAACCCACCAATACTACTCAGCTTGCCATCATCGTTGCATCTTGCATATGATTTCCCAGGTGAATTCTAGTGGCAGTAATATGTCACGTTATCAGAATCTGTATTTCTGCCTAGCCTATTGTTCTGAATTACTGACCAGCAAACACTGCGAACTGTAAAATAATGTGATAGTATGAATTAGTAAAAATTTTTCAAAAAAGAAAATAATTTCTTAATGGACTATACACAGTTTATGTTTTATTATTTCTGATTGAAGAGTAAGTATCAGAATTCTTGGGCTCTGTTGACAGACTTACTGGGTAAGCATTGATAGCACTATGCTTTTGTTTAATGCCAGTGAATTGTGGCTAATATTTATGGTACCTTAGTGAAATATTTGCATTACAAACTGAAAACATAGAATATGCCCAATTTTAATTATGAATTGGTGATTTGGTTTTGTATTTTTCAAGGGGAATAAGGAAACAAGTGGTGCAATGTAGTGTCCCACATACAATCCGCATTTGTGATTCCCTTACACCTTTTCAAAAATTCCGTCTTCAGATAACTTTTGACAAAACACTGGATACAGGTCTTGGTATTTGCTGAGCTATCTAGACCAGCTGAAAAAAACCCAATCAAAGAAAAAAACCCAAACTCACAGAAAACAACCAACTCTGTATCAGAGATTATTATTTATGAATTGGATATAATTAACTATAGCATGCTTTTGAATCATATGCAATTCATTTTCACGTTTTGATGTAATGTGAGGTGAAGCTCGATCACAAAATTATCTGAGTTTTCACTTAAGATTTGAATTTGTATTATATGTATTTTCATCTTCTCTAGATTTACTGAATCTACCAAGTGATTTAATTTCTGGCCTAAAATGTTTTTTGAATGAATACCTGAATAGATAAGAAGCTATCTGCAAAAGAAAAAATATGTATATGTATGCAAAGAAGTACGCCTTTACATAACAGGAATGTGTTGTATTAGAATCTGCTTTTCTGAAAGTCTCTAAGGAAATACGATTTGATGAGGTTATGGCTAAGGCATGGGATTAAGAGATCAGTATTCATCTTCTGGCGGTATAACACATTTTCTGTGACATCACCTAGCCCTTCCACAGCTCATTCTTCTGTCTTTTTTTTTTTTTTTTTTTGGTATTACAATGTGAATCCATTTTACTTACAAATAATGCATAGGACAATGTTCATAAGATTTGTTAGCCAAAGACAAGCCACTGAAGCAATTAATCAAATGAAGGAGACAAAGGTATATGATCTCACTATTCACAAAAGGTACTGTATATATATATATGCAAATGCAATTACTGTTTGTAAAAGTGATGGAGAAAATTAAGGTCTGCTGTACAAAGCCAACAAATTTGCTTCCAGCAGTTTATTTATGACACTTCTATTTCTTTTCAGTCAGAAAATAATCTGGGTATTTTCCATTTAGGAATCAATTTCATAACTGGAACGTTAAGAAATAGAAGCAAAATAAGTTTAATAGTATCTAAAATTCCTTGGACTGATCATTTCCAGCTATCATCTTAAAAAGCTTCCACTCTTTCCTCAAGAATTTCATAAGTCCTACTGACTCAAAGAAAGAGCTACAGACTGTGTCGAGCTAGTACTCCAAAGATGTATTTTGGAGAGATAATGTGTTGTGAGAATTGATGTGGTTTCACTACCATTATGGAGCTTCATTTTCAGAGGATCATGGCCCTTAAACCTTAAAAATAACTGTATTGAAGGGCTAGAATAACCATTAAAAATAACTATATGGGTTGGAATGACCCATATACATAGTCGCTTTGCTCAACATTTTAATGGTTTCTGTGGACAGATCTTTAAAGCTTTGATACTTCTTTTGGCTGAACAGACTGCTGAAAACTTGCAGTTTGAAGGAGCAGAAAATGTCTTTTCTTCGCTCATGAAATTCCACAATGGGAGCATGAACTTCCTTTGTGCCAATCAAAAAGCAGATATATGCTACAACTGGTATAGTCTGTGTGAGCAAAAGCAGCACATCTTTTATGGGAAGCCAAGAAGCTATTGTTAGTCTAATTAAAATCTAGATCTATTCAAAATGCAATAGTTATTATTATTAGTCCTGGCATAATGATAGCAACAGTTTTAGTATAAATTATCCAATTCATCCAAAAAACCCCACTATTAATACTATTAACATCATTAAACAAAAACTTTTGTGTCACACCTGTTCTAGTTTTTTTTTCTTATGTAACCAATGCTTTTCTGAGCAGTTGTTGCTTTTCTTAGCCAGCTGTAAGCATTCTGACAGCATCATCTGGAGCTGTATGATGTTGGTAGTCAGGGTTTCTTCTTCCTCACTGTTGGGGGCTATTTTGACACATTGAGAACACCTTGTTCGCTCCTCGTTGCTCTGTAGTTCCACAGTATATCCACATTTACTACATTTGGTGTGGCTTACATAGTCTGCATACCTTTTCTTTGCTCTCTTTTTTACCCTCTGAAACAAGTTATATATAGCTCACAAGATTGCATTCCTTTAATAATCATTAATTGACAGCTGCTAACTTGTTCTTAGCCCTGAGGCCTTTAGTGTTGTCCTGAGTTCATACTTCCAAGGTTTCTGCTGTCATCCTGTGCTTTTATGCCTCTACATCCAATCATTATTTTAGGGTAACAGAATCTACACAGAATACCTTTTGTAAATACTTGTTCCCTAACAGAAATGACTCAAAGTTTCTGTAACACTAGACCTTGCACCTATTATACAACATTGTACAAAGTTAACAAAACTAAAAGAAGTGATACTCACCTGGCTATGGAGCAATGGCTCTTACAGCTAAGCAAGCTGCCAGGAAAGCCGAAAATAAGCCCAGACAAAACAAATCTGAAAAAAAAACCCACCATTCATGAGGTTTTACAGAGTTAGTACAATCTGTAACCTCTTAAAGCTATGGCAATCCCATTGTAGTGGGTTGCTCTGGTGGGATGGCAGGTGCCCATGAAGCTGCTCTCTCACTATTCGTCCTCAGCAGAACAGGGGAGGAGAAAATAAGATGGAAAAGAATGCATGGGTCTTGACCCATAAAGGTGTTTAATAAAAGTAAAAGCAAAGGTCATGGGTGGAAGCAAAGGAAAACAAAAGATCTATTCTCTACCTCCCATCAGCAGGCAATGTTCAGCCACTTCCCAGGAAGTTGGGCTTCAGTGCATGTAGCGGGTGCACCGGAAGACAAACATCATAATAAGGACTGCTCCCTCCTTTCTCCTAGCTTTTGTTGCTGAGCTGACATCATGTGATGTGGAATATCCCTTTGGTCAGTTTGGATCAGCTGTCCTGGCTGTGTCCTCTCCCAAGATCTTGCCCACCTCCAGCCTACTGGCCTTTGGGGGTGAGATGGGGCAGGGGAAAGTGGCCAAGAAGGCCGATGGCATCCTGGCGTGCATCAAGAAGAGCGTGGCCACCCCCGTTATCCGCCACCTCTACTCTTCCCTGGTGAGGCCACATCTGGAATATTGTGTCCAGTTCTGGGATCCTCAGTTCAAGAAGGACAGGGAACTGCTAGAGCGGGTCCAGCAGAGGGCTACTAAGATGATTAGGGGACTGGAGCATCTTCCTTATAAGGAAAGGCTGAGGCACTTGGGTCTCTTCAGTCTAAAGAAAAGAAGACTGAGGGGGGATCTTATCAATACTTATAAATACTTAAAGGGAGGGTGCCAGGTAGATGGGAACAGTCTTTTTTCAGTGGTGCCCAGTGATAGAACAAGAGGTGACAGGCACAAACTTAAGCATAGGAAGTTCCACCTTAACATGAGGAGGGACTTCTTTACTTTGAGGGTGGCAGAGCACTGGAACAGACTGCCCAGAGAGGTTGTGGAGTCTCCCACTCTGGAGACATTCAAAACCCGCCTGGACGCTGTCCTGTGCAACCTGCTGTAGGTGACCCTGTTCTGTCAGGGGGGTTGGACTAGGTGATCTCCAGAGGTCCCTTCCAACCCTGACCATTCTGTGATTCTGTGTAATGTTGGAGAGACAGCCTTGATGCTATGAGAGCACTGCTCAGCAGTAGCCGAAACACTGGTGTGTTGTCAGCACCTTTCTAGCTACCAATACAAAGCACAGCAGTAGGAGGGAAAATTAACTCTGTCTCAGCCAGACCCAATACATCTGTCTTTGCAAACCTACATAAGTGCAGACCTCTCTGTGACAACAGCCTTCAGAGCTAATAAAGATAAGCCAATTGCTGAAGACGAATGCTGAAGGCTGGCGTACTCTACCTGCTGCCAATAATAAAGGGATGAGAGTGACAGCTGAGCCGAAGTCAACTTGAGTATAGGTTTAATATTTTCACTCAAAAAGATTCTGTACAAAAATGCTATATCAAAAGGAGGTAGTCTATTTGCAAAGAAAGCTCTGAGAAATTAAAAAAAAGAAAGTAGATCTACCTTTTGCATTTGCAGCTTTGACACCTATTCCATATAGATTTTTATAAAACTTCTTACAAAAATTGCTGTGTTCCTGGGGATATCCCTTCCCTCTCCACATCCTTGCTCTTGAAGAGGATGATAGAAAAAAGAATTCAGATCATACATGTAAATTTATATCTGCTGTAAACTATCTATGAAGTTTTCCATTTTCAACATGTTATTGGCATTATTTTCTGTATTTTTCCTCTGAGGCCATCTAAAATTCCTCCTTGACCAACTGCAATTGTTGTTTAAGTGGCAGAAGGTACTCAATGAATGTATAGCAACCTTGGGTTCTTTGGAAATTTTTGAAGTTTATTTTTAGTTTTTACAAGTAGGCTTTATAAGTAGGTTAGTATAGAACAAGAAGAGGGAAATTAATTCCACTCTGAAAGAAGAAAATGAGAAGCCACTATAAAAGCAAAACACCAACCTACTATGTCATTAGCAGAAGTAGTGCTTTGGTGTTTGTGAGTACTTGCTCATTTCTTTTACATATTGAACGGATCTGGTCCTTATTTAATACCCCATGGACATATGTGAGGCATATGAGACCTTGAAAATCTGGCCTGTACACACATTTCTTCAACTCCAGTGAATATTTTTTATGTAGCTCTTACATAACCTAGCTTATAGTTTAAAAATATGTGAGTTTATGAGGCTAAGGAAAGACACTATCAATTTCATTAAATTTCACTGACCATAGCTGTAATTTTGCCTTTCTATCAATATTTTTGTGCATGTGTTTTGTGAAGATTTGGCAGGATCCCCACCAAAGCATGATCCTATTTTTCTTCCTTGCTCTCACATTCTAAAGCTGTGATGAATGAACGCAAAGTATAAAGCTGAGACAAAGGAAATGACATTAATTATACCGAGACAATCTGCTAACACTCAGGGTAGATGAGGTTTTTTACTATCTAGTTTTGCCAGTATCAACAGTCCCATCAGCTTCTCTGCTTGTTTGTCTGCATGGACAAACCACTAGGTAGGTCATTTGTCACAGAATGTAAAGGACTTCAGTCTTTTTGAAGTGGGGAATCTGAGCCTACGAGCCCATCAGTAATTCATACTATAATTCCATCTTTGCATAATCAGAGAGATTAGCTGCCAGCAGCCTGTTTATGTGCAAGAGCATAGCAACATCTTGGAGTTAGTTTTCCTTGTAAGCCTATAAATTTTTATGAGCTTTATATGTTTTGATCAGCAAAACACATTTTGAGGAGGAATAAATACATTTTTTAAACTAAATATATTTCACTTTTTAGTGACTCATGGATACTGGTCTGGCATTTTCTTATGAGAGGTAGCCAAAACTGCACTCTCTTTTGTGACTGGTAGACAAGATAGAAAGCTTGAATTTGGGACTGCATTAATGCAGATGACCACTGAATGAATTTGACCTCTTTAGTGTTTGAATCAACTCAGCTGGAAAACTGGGTATTAGCAGGACCTGACTGAAAAACAGATGTTGTAGCATAATAGATATAGTTTCCATAAACAAATCACAGACAAAAAACAGGTGAATATGCATGTAGTTATTGTAAAACAGTAGAAGGAGAAATGGATTTGTGATATTTTTTATTGGAAAACTAAGCAAAGCTTCAAAGAGATGTGTTGCTGTGGTTCCAATGCATCTTTGCAGTGAGAAGTTAAGTTGCATGACATTGCAAATTTCCTGGGGGAAAAAATGCTTGAAATTTGGGAGGTCTAATTTAACAGAAAATCATCTAATAAGGAATACATTTGGCAGAAATCAGTCAAAAATGACAAGGTGAAGTATCAGATACCTTAAGACATTTTATTGGAATTTGAAATAATAATAAAAAAAAATCCTTTATAATAATTCATTCTCATATTTATAACCTTAATGTTACTGAATTTTTGCTAGATTTTACACCTATTTCTTATAATACATTTATTTCTGGAGGCAAGTACATAATCATTTATGTTTTTCAGACAGTGATGTTGTTTCATCTGGTATAGGAAGAAACACAGGAACAACTGAAGGAGCTAGATCTTTTCTCCCTGGAGAAGAAAAGCCTCAGGGGAGACCTCATCACAGTATTCCAGTACTTAAAAAGCAGATACAAAGAGGCCAGAGACTTTTCACGAGGAGCCACATGGAGAAGACAAGGGCCAATAGGTACAAGTTGCACTGAGGGAGGTTTCACCTCGGTATAAGAATGACATTTTTTTGTAGTCATAACAATCATTCACTGAAGCAACCTCCCCAGGGATGTGGTAAAGTCCCCACCACGGAGGTTTTCAAGATTCAATTGGACAGAGTGCTAGACATCTAGGCTCCCTTTCCCATGAAAGGTTGGACCAGGTGATCTTTTGAATTCATCTTAACAGTTTCCTCTTCTTCACTGTAGGATCCAGCTAGGATCCTTTTCATGTCTTTTCTTACAGTTTTACGTCTTTTTCTTCATTAGTCTGCAGCACTGTATTACATCCAAATGCACTGTGCATGGTGCCTTTTAAGTATGTTAACTACTATTGTCCTCTTTGTTACCCATAGTTTTGTCCAGCTCCAGGTCTGCACTGCTATAATTCACAGTCGGTGAGTTGTGTATAGCTGTGGGGTCTCCAGTGCCAGCCTGTGCCTGTGCCACATCCCTCATCATCCTGTGCTCTGCATCCTGTGTTCCCACTTCTCAAGGCTTCTGGTATCATGCCAGACTCCTATTTCTTTACAATCCCTCGGTATGGTAGAGTTGTAAATATCTCATTCTATACAGAATAACTGCTTGAAGAGAGTAGAATAGACTATTTCAGTTGGAAAAGACATACAGCCATCATCTGGTCTAACTGCCTGACCAATTCAGGGCTGACCAAAAGTTAAAGCATGTTATTAAGGACATTGTTCACATGTCTTTTAAACACTGACATGCTTGGGGCATCAACCAGCACTCTAGGAAGCCTGTTCCAGTGTTTGACCACCCTCTCGGTAGAGAAATGCTTCCTAATGTCAAGTCTAAACCTCCTCTGATGCAGCTTTGAGCCATTGCCAAGTGTTCCATCACTGGATACCAGGGAGAAGAGATCAGCATCTCCTTCTCCATTTCCCCTCCTGAGGAAGCTGTAGAGAGCAATGAGGTCACCCCTCAGCCTCCTTTTCTACAAACTAGACAAAACCAAATTCCTTAGCCACTCCTCACAGGACATTCCTTCCAGACCTCTCACCAGCTTTGTTTCCTGTCTCTGGATGCATTTGAGTACCTTCACATCCTTATTAAATTGTGGGGCCCAGAACTACACACAGTACTCAAGATGATGCTGTAACAATGATGAATACAGTGAGATAATCACCTTTTTTGACCAGCTAGTGATACTGTGTTTGATGCATCTGAGGATGCGATTTGCCCTCTTGGCTGCCAGGGCACACAGGTCACTCATATTGAGCCTGCTGTCGACCAGCACCTTCAGATGCCTTTCTGTAGGGCTGCTCTCCAACCACTCCTGTCCCAGTTTGTACTTGTACCTGGTGTTACTCTGTCCCAAGTGCAGAATCCAGTATTTTGACTTGTTATATTTCATCCCATTAATGATTGCTGAATGATCCAATCTATCTAGATCCCTCTGCAAGGCCTCCTGTCCCTCAAGAGAGTCAACAGCACCTCTCAGCTTGGTATCATCAGCAAACTTCCTGCATCCAGATCGTTGATAAATATATTGAACGGAACTGGCCCTAGAACTGAACCCTGAGGAACACTGCTGGTGAACAATCTCCAGCCAGATGTAGCCCTGTTCAATGCTATCCTTTAAGCCTTGCCATTCAGCCAGTTCTTCATGCCGCGCAACGTGAACCTGCTCATCCCACAGTGGGACCATCTGTCCAGAAGGATGTTGCAAGGGACAGTACCAAACACCTTACTAAAATCCAGAAAAACTACATCCACCACCTTCCCTTCGTGCCCTGGGCAGGTGACCTTGTCATAGAAGGGTATCGAATTAGCTAAACAGGACTTTCCCTTTGTGAACCCATGTTGACTGTGCCCAATGATTGCATTGTCCTTGAAATGCCTTTCAATAGTACCCAGTATAATCTTCTCCATAATTTTTCCAGGAACTGAGGTTAGACTAACAAGTCTGTAGTTCCCTGGGTCTTCCCTCATGCCCTTTTTGTAGCCTGGAATAACACCGGCTAGCTTCCAGTCAGCAGGGACCTCCCCAGACTGCCAAGGCCATTGGTAGATGATCAAGAGGGGTCCTGCCATAACATCTGCTGGCTAGCTTGTAACTGCTATCTATATAAAACTATGTTTGTACTATACAAAGATAAACACAATTAAAACGAATTATCCATCATCACCCACTCAGTTAGAAAAAACACTGTCACAGCTAAACTAAGTAAAAGAGCTTTAAGCAGGTCAAGGTAACTTCAGACAGAATAAGTCTGACAAACCTCAGTTCTGAGGCTGTGCAAACTCAATATAAAACTTATGGCCTGTTTCTGTTCATGACAAAACAGTATTACAGAGCTACATGGTTACAGCTGTTTACTCTTGAAGTGCGGGATGTTTAGTAATTCAAAGGATGAAGCCAAACATCCAAGCAGAAGTAGGATGATGTGATTTCAAAATCTTAATTGATTGCTTTAATGTGTGTGCATACATACATACACGTTATTTTTTTCCCCCTATATACTACTTGCCAAGCACACTTGTAGGAATTTGACCTTGTGATTCAGGCCAAGGATAAAACAGTAGCATTTCTGCCTGCTTGGAAAGCTCCTTTAGTCATACTCCTTCTAAGAAAAAAAAACAAAAAAAGATTTAGAACATTTTTTTCTAACCGGCTTTTTCTCAAATATACAAAGATTCTCTTCCATATTTGTTTGTACTCTGTGTATTTTTATTTAGACAGCATATATACTGAAATTTAAGGCTGGTTTTCACCTATACACCGTACACAGATCAGATAATTCAACTGTTGGTTTGAACCTTGGAAGAAATTCTTTCTTGCAAAAACCCTGACAAAGATATGATTGAATTTATCTTGGCATTACTCTGTTCCTTATATGTAATATTGAAAATAGTCAGATACCTTAAATTTAATTGAACTTCCTTGTTTAAAGTTTAGTAGATCATGACATCAGAGTGAGACCTCTGCGATACAGTAGAACATACATGGTGAGATTTTGAAAGCTCAGCTATGTTTTCAGATGCATTTATCATAATTACTTTTGACTAGAGATTACAGGTCTCAATGGGTTGTTCTTCTGAAGCATTTCTGGGCAGTAATAGACATACTGCAAAAGGCACTTGAGACAGTGTTTATATGCATCCCTATAGGTACTTTGATAAGGCTCAGTTTTTTTGAACAGATGGTGTAATTTGCTTCCTGCTGCTTTTAAGGGTTGCCTTCCTTATCCTGAGGTATTCTAGTGCACTCCTGTGACAATCTTATTTTTCCTTTATGACTGCTTTTGTTTCTTTATTTCAATTCTCCTCTGACTTATCCTTCACTTTTATTGTGTGGTAATTTTTTCAGGGGATTACTGGCCTAATAAGCCTGATGCAGCCATGACATACATGGCCCTGGGTAGTTGTAATAAGGTTCCTCCCTCCCTTTTATGATTCCGAAATACCATGTAAAGAAGTTGTTTCTCTGAAGTAAAAAAAAATAAAATCCTATTACTGTGAAATGAATTTGCCACACCATGTTCCTAGAGCTTTACTTTGCAAAGATCGTGTGAAATCAGCCCATAACAAAGGATAACTTTAAAATGTAATTTAATATAGGTATTTTTATTCTTAGAAGACATGGCTTTTGTACTCTGGAAATCTGTCCACTGACATCCCTGAAGAATAGAATCCTTTCCTTTAAAATCCCGAGATGATGTTGAGGTAGAGAGAGCAATTCCTGAAATCCTTTCTTTTACAGCTGTGGTGCTTTTCTAAAAAAGAGAATGGCAGTCAGAGAGAACCCTGGTGCCTGTTTTAGATCTGGCTGAACAGGTGGTTGCTCTCCACTGGAGACATTGCAACCAATCAGGGCTTCATGTTAAAAACCTTCATATTGTCACATGATCATGTCAGTGGTGACTTTCAGAGGAGGATGGTTAGTGAACCCCATGAGATGAGTTAATTCTGTTATGCAGATACCTTTATTTTCCCTTCAGAGTGATTACTGAACCACTGTTTCTGAAACTGAAGAAGCAGGGTCAGAGGCAGCTATGCATAAGTTAAACTGTTTTACCACATTTGCTTGCAGCTGCTAAACCTATACTTAAGGAAATTTAAGTGTGTGTTATGTGTTGGAGGATGGTGACTTCTCATGATATCTCTGTATTCTTGGCCTTCTAGATCCATGGCAGAGGAACGCACAATGAAAACATAATTTTGTTGACTGTGTGTGACTTTGGGAATATTTGTGACAGGCTAAGTCTACCCACTTAAACATGTCTAAATACACAGATACAAGTAATTGTCTACTGGCTCTTCCAACAGTGAGCTGCCCTGTCATGAGTCAGCTCCAGCCCAGGAGCCACCTAAATTTTTGAGATGCTGTGTCTCATCTAAAGCATCCCACTTTTACCTGTTTAGAGATGTAACAATAATTCCCAGTATTCTTGCAAGGTAACAAAAAACTATTAATCCCACTTTATAGATGGTGGTCTGAAGAGCAGAGGAATGACTTGTTTGGAGGTCACATGGAAAATCTGTGAGGTACAGTACATACCTCCTAATTTCCAGGCTATTACACAACTATTCCACTTCTTTACTTGAAGTTGTTATATAGTTACAAGCCTAGTATTAGCACTGGAACAGTGCTGAAATGTGTTGGTGAATCTAACTCTGCCTTTAGGAAGGTAAAGGAGTTAAACACTTCTAATTTAAGATCTTTTAAGGTGAGTAACAGCTGTGAAAATAGAGAAAATGAAAGGAGTAAAATTCCTCTAGACTTCTGCAGACCTGCTTAGAATCCTTTCTTAATCTTGATGGGCACAGATGTAAATAGAATTAGGGTCATGAGCACTTGTGATCATTAAAGGCTATTCAGCAGGTTATACTGATCAAATCTAATTAGGAATATTATTAATGTCCCACTCGAATGATTTTTCAGTATGTAAGACAATTTAGGCTTTTTCATCCTATATTACTGTTGCGATACATAAGGCATCTGCATAGTTTTATCTCAGATGAGCCTGTATTTTAAGGAAATATTTGGTATGAATAATATACAGTTATTCCTTAACATCCTTTATGATGAAAGACAAAAATGAAATAGTGTTACTCATTTCACATATGTTATTGAACTGCTGTCAGTTGTTATTGAAATTTCATCTTTAATAACGTATGTTGGAAGCTGCAGTCACCCGCAATGAAAGACTCAAAACCTCTCCATTTTTGTTTCAGTAATGGCTTTCCCATAAAGTAATTACTTTTATATGCTCCTGTTCCATCAATGTTATTTCTAAACTAGTAGAACTTTCTTTCAAAAGTGTATTTGTGTGGTGACCTGCAACTTTTCTTTTAAAGTGTGGCAAGAAGAACAAATATATAACTTTCTTATGAAAACTAGTCACTTAACTTCAAATGATAAATCAAGAAAAGGAGAAGCAGGTGAAGATATTTCACATCATAGTACAAATACTGACAAAAGGAATAAGTGGCAAACCAATTTAAATGCAACTGAATGTAGCTAATATGACTCTGAATAACTCACAGAGGATAAGTCAAGGGCATACTGTACTCATTATTAATACTTAAAGTCCAAGACTTGTAAGTGGTTTCACTTGGTCATCAAATGAAATGGAAACAAAAAAAAAACCCCGAAAGAATTATTTTTTGTAATATCAAAAAGTTCCCTCAGGAAGACCAAAGCAACCTAAAAATAATATTGAAGTGTTCCAAACGTGTATCAGTTCAAAGACCATGGATTATTTTAATGAAAAACACTTAAAAATTAAATATAACCTTAATGAATAAAGCTACTTATTTAATTTTTACACTTCAGTGGTTTGCAAAATGCAATGTTGCCCTACTTCAGAAAAGTTTCCTTTTAAGCATATTCTATTAAACATAGCACCCACCTGGGGAGCATGTGGAACAGAAATAAACTGATATCAGAGACATTGAAAGTTTTTTTTTATAAGTTTAATATAGAACTTTTAACAAAATAAAATAAAAAATCTGAGTTACATAACAATATTCCTTTCACACCTGTGTACTAATCATCACTGTTACATGTATAGTTCTGAAGAAAACACACGGTAGTTTCTGGGCATTCTTACTAAATATTCCTGGGAAAGGATGTCTGTGAAGATGATATAGATCTCTCTCTTTTCCTCCTGCTCCTTGCATGTGTGAGATAATCTCATATACAAAGGAACCCTGGTGGAGCTGGGAGAGACCGAGTTTCATTCAACTGGGTGCTCTGAATTGCTCTGTAAATGTCTCCATTGGTGACCTTGGCAACAAAGGGTGATTTCAATCACTTGTTGAAAAGGCCTATTTCTCTCTGATAATAAGAATTGCTCAGACTTAAAAATCCAATTTTTTTATGTCTAAGATGAGGTAGATGTAACCCTCCTTGTATTGACTCATGGTGCACTGCATGTTAGAAGTGCACGAGTGAAACAGCTGTTACCTGCCTTCTTACCTGATTTTGCTCCCCCAGAAACATGGTTAGATTAACATACATAAGTTTCTGAACAGCCACTTTACCCTAGCTTGGCACATTAGAAGGAGCAGCAGTTGGCTCCTGTTTACTTCACAGGACTAAATTGTAAACTGCAGCAGTTTGGGAGCTTGGAGAGGATCAACATGGACAGGTCAGGGTGATAAATGCTTTAGCAATCCCAATTTCAACTGCTGCCTTATGTTAGTCAACATGGGAAGTTACAGGCTTGTAATAGTTGGCATGAACACTGCCTATCCATATGATCCTTCAAATCTACGCAGATTAGCCCCGTGTAAAATACAGACTTGTGTGTTAAACTGTATTTTTTCACTCTTCTATTGTGAGCAAAAACATTCCTGGGCAGCCAGCTGAATCCTGACAGTGTGTTAATAGTGACTGAGCAGCTACCCGAGATCACATCAAGTAATACTTTGAAACAGGTACAGCAGCCTTGATTGCAGTTACTCCCAACATGCTCGCGTGAATACTATCAGTCACTAGGCTATCCTGTGGATTACCTGGAAAGCTGATCTTTTTTCCAGTGAAGGAGGAAAAAACAGATCTTGTGTTAAGCATTGAGAACTATTCCCTTCAGGCAGTTCTGGATCAAGAGATGAACTAGAACATTCAGTCCTGCTTCCAGCTCTGTTTGACAACATACAGAACTGCACAAGAAGACAGACTGTACCCTTAAAAAATAAAGTTATTTAAAGAAGGGAAGACACATCTGTGATCCAAATGGGAAACAAGTTGCACCACAGGTTGACTGGCTGTTACCCAGTGCTAATGAGAGAGGAGTTTTGCCACATCTTAAGAAATCCCTGCCTCTATATACTTTGGTAGGGAAGAAAAGAGAAGGGGAAGGATTTGTCATGGTCATATGGCTACATCATAATAATAAAGGAGTGGCATACAATGTAAGTTCACTGTTCCATTTTATGTATTCCCTACATGATGCCATTCTTGTGTACACTTTTCTGTTGTACAGGTAGGCTTATTTTATTTTACTGTTATTTTTATTCTTCATCTTTCATGCCCTCATATTTGGACATACGTGATTCCCCACCTCTCTCCTCACTTGTATAAGTTCAGGTATCCCCTGTTAGTAAGACTTGCACCAGTATTAAGAACAATGATAAAGCTGAATCAATCTTAGTATAGCTTGTCTTGGCTTTGCAAAAGTAGCAAGCATGTACTGCTGGAGTGACTTTGCATCCAGATTTCAGATCTTAAAGGACACAGAAGATGGGGTAAGTCTTTGTATGTCTGAGCTTGGTCCTACCAGCCCTCCTGGCCACCATGATTATTAGCAGGAATATGTGCTTTAAGTTTCCCAGAGAGAAGGATGGGGAGAAAAAACAAACGCCTTGCTTCCTCTTTTCTTTGTCCCTGGTAAAAGCCTTCCATTATAGAAAAGTATGTTGAGAAGAACAATGGGATACAACTTCTGCCTTTTTTTTTCTTTTCTTTTTTTTTTTTCTTTTCCTAAGCACTGTGGTCTTGTCCAAAGATCCCAATAGTCCATGACAACTCAGCAGGGAAGTAGATGGGTGGCCTGAGAGAACGGTGCAGTGAAGTTGAGGCTTCTCTACTACCGGTGAGAAAAGTAACTGGACAGCTGTCAAAGTTTCTGCCCCAGGATCTGTTTTTCTAGGAAAGACAGAAAACATGCACTAGCAAAACAATGTTGAATACAAGGGAAGAAGTGAGTAAGAGATACCATTCATCTTGCCTAACTTGAGCTGCCTAAAACCAAGTATCTAGTCTAACCAAAAGCTTCCACAGCTGAGAGAGGGAAACAAGGGCACACTCCAGAAGCCGAGTCATCCCATCCAAGGGTATGAACACACAGGAATAAACTGTTCTCTGGACTTGCCTGTTTGCACTAACTAAAGAAAGAGCCTAATGAAAGCATACAAAATGCCTAGCTTTTAGATGGTTAAATTTAAGTGAGATGAATGTCTTTTTCAATATTCCTTCAGATTCTCCAATTTGCCTGTCTTCATAATTATGTATAAGATTAAATTACTTAGTTTTTCAAAAATTACTTAACTTGCATTACAAACTTATACCCACGTCATAATCTTGGTACAGGTGACAAGTTTGGCAAAGTAAATCTAACCCTGAGTATAAATGTGATAGGATACCTTATTGGAAATATTCAATTGAATATTCATTTACATATAACTGAGGTGACAAAAACACATTTCTTTTGACATGGTTGCAAATGTAATACCTTGAAAAGCAGGGAAGCCCTGAAATGTAATAGCTATGGTTATGAAAGACTACACTAAAATAGAAAGACTTTTAAACAAGCATAACTTTCTGCAGACTAGGGAAGACTATTCTGATAAATTGCCCATCACATTCAAGATACTCATAGAACTGACCAAGAAATTTACTTAGAATTTGTTTAAAGGTTAACATCAGAATTGACCATGAAATTATCCAACCTGATCTTAGTATACCAAATGTTCTGCAAGTAGCCTTTTCCTGGCTGTTTTTCACTAAAGCATACCCTCTTGAAAGGCACTTTTTCATGATTTGATGTGATAAAGAGATGACAAATCCACTACTTTATTTTATGCCAATTGTTAATCCCTCTTATTGTTAAAAAAGTTGACCTAATCTCTGTTTTCTATGCATACAGTGTCAATATCTAGCTCTTGGGTAATTTTATCAATTTTTTTATACCAGCTTAAAGAGCCCTTCATTATTCATTGTTTCATCTCTCCAGAGATACTCTACTTACTATAATCAAGACATTTCTCTTTTTTTTTGATCAGCTAAAAAGAATGAGTTCTTTAACTTTTTCATTGTACGGAATACTTCTCCAACTCATGAATCATTTTTAATGCTCATTTCTTGCTTCTCTCAAGCCTTTGACATTTTTCTTTTTTTCCCAAATGCACCTCTTGCCTAACTTATCAGCTGAGAGCAGAGTTTTTGATTCATTCTGTCAAAAGAATGCATCTCCCCAAGCATTTTCTGATGATTATTTATAAGTATTGCCATGTGAACTGCAAATCACTAAAGTGTGCATGGGTAATTAATGCCCATTTCATATGAAATATGAAAAGTAAACATCATTAATTTGCTATGCATAAAAGTCTTTTAAAAGCAGGACATGTAATTAATACTTTTTCATGCAGACAGCATTTCTCTAAGATTCTCACCTCTGAATAGTCCTTTCACTATCTTAAGGAATATGTTATTCAATACCATACATACTGTGCATAATAGGGCTATCACATAATAAAACAGTAACCATTCTTTGTTTGTTTTTTTTTTTCCGTTGTAGAAATGTATTATTCCTCTGTAATCCTAATCTGCTAGAGGAAGAAACACTGCTGCTTTTCACAGAATCTGTTGATATTAAGCATATTTCATTTCAGAAATAGCCAACAACACCCTTATAAAATGAAACTACGTAGAAAATAACAGAAAAAAGCATTAATAGAAAGATGAATAAAAAGACAAAAACATGATTCACTCCAATGTTGAGAACAAGTCAAAAGTTTTTTCACTGTTTGGAGGTTGATTTGAAAGACATTCCAAAATTTTGGATGTCTGTAAAAGTGTTCTGAGGAAACTATTCTCAACAGACTTACTTCTTTTATTCATATTAAAAACCATATTGAAACATTACAAATAGAATTGACTTCTGCCGTCCTTGAGGGGCTGTGGGATGGGAACTATCTTTCCTTTTTCCCTGATTACTTCTTTTGATGCTCCATCAGTACAAGCAACATCATTAAAATGGAGAAGCAAACTGATCAATTAGTTAAAATGAGTAGTACTTTTACAAAATAAGAAAGCAAGTATCTTTACTTGTTTTGTCTCAGATCTAAAATCCAAAAGTATTTTCTGAAGCATGACCAGTTTTTCTACCTTCAGGGAGAGCTGAGACAGATCAGTTCTGCACACTTTGAAAGCTGCAGATTCTTCAAGGTTCGTGGCCACGTTGTGTCTTTTCTCCCTACCAGGCTGAGTAGGTATACCATATGCTTGAAATGCTTGTACTTCAAGCCTTTTTAACTTGACTTTAACAAACTTTTCTGAGTGTGGTAAAAAAATCACAGAAGCATTGGACCTTGGTATTATTTCAGCTACATAAGTAAAAGTCTGGATTAACTGTGGACTTCCATATGGGGACTGTTGAAGTATGGTGGGAAAGGAAAATAACAACAAAGTTTAAAAAATAGCTTGAAGACAGAAAGTGTTTCCTAACCAAAAGGAATTAAAAAAAACCAAAAAACGTTTTCAGTGATAGTAGCTATATTTTGCAGGAGTCTCTGCCTTTGGCTAGTTGTCAGCTAAAGGCTGAGTTCACTGGAGATCTAGATTTGGATTCTTATGGCTACAGCAAGTAAATGTATTCACTTGGAACATATTTCACATAGAATAAAGTCCAAAAGTGAATATCATTCAGGGTTTTTCTGAGGTATGATAATGCCAATCTAATTTCTACCACAGCTAGACCTGTCTTACCCTCTCTTGATATCTGCAAAGGGACTAAGTACTGAGGAAATAAATAAACCACCATATACAGCCACACACACACGCTCACTTACCATGCTTATATTCCAGTTCATGTTAATGTAGTTATATAGGAGAAGCCCTCAGTGTCATTGCTTGTCTATGGTATGCTGTTCTGCTTGGCATAAGTGGGATATGGGGATGTTTACCTTTGGAAAAAACTTACAGGATCAGATAAACAGATTCAATATATTATAAATAGCAATAAAAGGCCTTCCATTAGATGCCCAGCTATATTTCAGTTTGTGAGTTCTGCAGTGCTTCAGAAACCATTCAACCTTTTGTCTTCTAGTTTATGAAATCTGCTGTGTTCTTTCAGTGAATTACAGCCTTGTATTCATATGGTGGTCATCTCTTATTCCAGATACTGCACTCCTATATTGCATGATGCTAAACAAAATACTGAAATAATAAGCTTAAATATAGGCCATTTTAGTCTACAATATGAGAAAGCTGTATTTTTCTTCATTCATCTACAAATAAATTTATTAACTAATATATGTAAATGTATTTCTAATTCTGTAATATGCATATCGACTCTCTAAATATTTATTTCATAGCTATCCTTTTCTCTTTTTTTGCAAGCATGTGTAATTCCATCTTTTTTTCTCTTTTCATTTTTGGTAAATGTCTGAATATACTAACTGAGCTGTGGAATTCAGTGCTGTTGACTTTGTGTCTGGAGCACAAAATAGAGCCAGTAATGACAGAAACTACCATATATGAAAGAGTGGATGAGTAAGAGAATGTTTAGAATATTTACCTTTTGTTTCCAAAGTCTTTCAAAGCAGATAGATTAGGAAAGGGATAAGTGGCTACCTGAAGAATAGGATTTGTGAATAACCTACTTCAGATGATCTCATGAAGGTCATCAGTCCACCATGGTCAGGATATAACAGAACCCATCCTAGCTCCACAAAGAGCACTCTCTACTTCACCTCTCCAACTCTAATTTCACACATTTTTCTAGTGAGTTATTTATTTTTTATTCCTCTGAAACAGCTGGTGTTAGAAGTTGTTGGAGAAAGTATCCTGGTTTTGATAGAACTTTCATCTGTTCTGCTATGACTCATTTTATGCTCCACCTGCTTTGAAATGTTGCTTAAAAAACGTCCAAAAGTTAAGCAAGATGTGTACAATGAAGGTGTTTTCCTTGCATAAAAGCAAATCTGTAAAAATGTTTTTATGCAAGATCTGGAAGCTGTTTTGTTAGAAGTGAAAATGGTATATTTTTCTCTTTCTGACCTGCGTCTCTTTCTGTATGTTTTTCAAAAAAGCTGTAGCCATTCTAGTTGATGTGTGGAAACATATCAATATGCTAACTTTTTTTATTCTGGAATAGGTAGAAAGCAAGTGCTAAAACCAGAGAAAGAATAAAAGAAGAAAAATGAGCTTTCTGTGCAATTAACTGGCAGAATGACGCTTCCATTTATTCTGAAGAGTTACTAGCTCCTCCAGTTGTTTAAGTCGATAGATTTCTTTTCAAAGTAGACTTCTACTAAGTCAGAATAAGCATATCAAAATTCAGCTCTAAATGTTTTGATCATTTTTGAAACGGAAGGGCATTCATTGTTGCAGGGTTATATTGAGTCATAGACTGGAATAAAATGTCAGATCTGTACCTGTGTATTTATAGACATTTTTATCCAGGTTGACAGTATTTTTCATGTATCCTGTCTTCCTGTAAATTCTTTCTGGTACTATTATTGTAAGTGCCTGGTATTTATTCTTGCCTCTTGCAATATCCAGTGTCACATGTCTACATTGTTCATGTTCTGCACAAAGAAAGGAACGAATGCAAAGAATTTAAATCAAAACTGAAACAACAGACACAGAGAAGCAAAGCCAAGAAAAAATCCTTTATTGTTTCTTATTGTCAAGTAACAAATTATCACTTTGTTTTTTCCCTCTCATTAGCTGGGCTAAACGGAAGTTCTTTGGTGCCAATGGGCAAGTAAGAATTTAGTCTCACTTTTCCATGAACATGAAAATTAAAACCACTTTGCCATGACCCAGGAGCTGCCTACGGCTGAATAAAGGATGAGATAAATAATGCAAGCCACCTAAACTAGGATTTTGTATTAACCACATTTAAATATTCTTTGATCTTGCTCTCTGACTCCTGCTGTCAGTACAATATGAGAGGCTGGCTGGGAGCAAAGCTAAAGACATCCCCCTGAACAAATAGATTGTCATCTGTGATCATGGAATACATTAGCAAACATCCTAGTAATGTGAAAGCTTGCACATTCTTTATAGTCTCCAAACTGCTACTGGTTATGTGAAGAGCAGGGTGAACTGTAGCAGGTGCAGTATGAAAGCTGGATAGAAGAAAACAAAGAAGATGCAAATTGTTTTGGTAAAGATTTGGGGTTTCTTAAGCTGACTAGTGATGAAATTCTCTTTGGTGGGGTGGTTGAATATTTTCCAGGTTTGCACGTGACGACAATAGCTCAGCTTCTCACGTGATTCTTAATGGTTGGCTCTTTGGTTCTTACTGTTAGAAGATCTATGCCATGGACCTGCTCGCAGGTTGGGTGTTTTCTTACTCGCATCTGTAGGAACAGTAGCAGCACATGATCCAACTCTTCCAAGACCTGGATAGCCTCATGTTCTCCTGTTCTTCTATAGAGGATGACAGCTTATTATAATTTATTTCTCTTTTTTTCTTGGTGACCTGGAGAATCTAGATCTAACACCATCTTCCAATAGCTGGCAGATGCTGTGGTAACTTCTTGAATATAGCAAGATGTACAGTGTAGCAAGTTTCTTACCCATCCTTTTTCCCTCTGAGGCTGTCTTCTATTTTCTGCTTCTGCCTTGGATGGGTTGAACAACCTGATCTTTTGACCAATCCTCGTTACTCAGAAAGGAAGTCAAAGGGCAGCTCCCGTTACTCTGACTGGAATACCATCTGTAAATTTGTGAGTCTAGGGGGTGAGGGGGAGCAGGGAGGTCCCCTCTGGTTCTGTAGAGTTCTCCCATAAAGCATTGCTAAGTAAATGGAGATGATTCTCTCAAGGAATATTCTTAGAGGGTGAAATTTCATGTTCTTTTCTCATGTCACTTCCTGTTTTGTATATAGTATTTATATTTAGACTGGGAGACTGTTTCAGAGATTGTTGTGTTGAAGTGTGGTGTAATGACAACAACTCATATGAAAGGCTGAAATAAATGAAGCTCTCATGTTTTAAGATGTTATATCTTATCATAGCTAAATAACTAGTTAAAAGATAAGAAAGAAGGTTAATAAAAAAAATAAGCAGACCCTCAAATAATTTTTTCCCGGTCCTATTCAATCTACTAATAAATGATCTGGAAAAGGGGGTAAGTAGTAAAGTGATAAAAATTAACAGTGATACCAAATTCTTCAGGATATATTTAGTTTTTGCTGGCTGTAAACTGTCTCTGAGGCATCCACAACATTGAATGGCTGGAAGATAAAATGACAGGTGACACTCGGTGTTGATAACTACAAAATAATGAATATGTGGGTAAAAAAATAATTGACTACATGTACATAAAGCTGAGACATGAATTAGCTATTACCATTCAAGAAAGAGCTCTTGCTGTCATAGTGAATAGTTCTTTGTAAATGTTAGCTCTGTGCTCACTGGCACTCAGAAAAGCATGCTAAGAATTATTATAAAAAGATTAAAGAACACAAGAGAAAACATTATATCAGTGCATAATTCCATGATAAGTCCACATCTACAACTGTTTGTGAAGGTCTCTTTAGGCTTCCTCATCTTCAAAATACATGAAACTTGAAAAGATACTTTGGCAAGGATGATAGGAGATATAAAAAGCTTCTTTATGACAAGCAATTAACCAGACAGGGAGTGTGCAGCCTGGAAAAGAGATGACTGAACAGATTTTAATGATGAAGACTTGAAAAATCATGAATGGTACGAAACTGGTGAATAGCACAAGAACTGGGGGCAATTATTCTTTCATCAAATAAAATTAACTGACAGTTTTTGAACAAAGATCAGGGATTACTTTTCCATATAATCAATAATTACACTGTGGAAGTCATTGTCACAAGATGTGGATGCCAAAACCCTCAATGGGGTTCAAAAGAAATATCAGACAAATTAATGGAAGAAAGAGTTATTACACACAAAGAGACAAAGACACTTCCATCTCAGGAAATTCCCTCTTCTTTGCAGAAACTGACATTGTTAACAGAGGTGATATACTAGACAAAAAAATAGCAATCTATATTTGTCCAATTCTTATGCTTTTTTTCCACAGGTATCTGCTATGTTGCCACTGTGAGAAAAAAGAGTAGATTTCAAGGGTATTTGGTTGAATCAGTACCTACATTCCTGCATTTCATGGTCTTATATGCCATATATAAGATTCTTTCTGACATTGCCTGCATGACAAATATGCCTCTTGGTGACTCAGTATCTTTGGAGTATATAGTAATTCTCTTCAGAAATCAAATGCATAGTTCTACGGCAAGCTAAGGCTTTTTGAGGCATACAGTGTTTCCAGGAAGAGGCTAATGCATCTCTTCTTGGCCTAAGAGAGAGCATTTCCTTTGTTATCTCCTGTACTCCCTTCCACATCTCCTCAGTATTATGACACGACTTTACAATAGTTTGGGATAAATCTTCTCTAGCCCTCTGTTTATTTTGAGCTTAGAAACAGCACTAATTAAATTTTCCATGATAATTTCTTGCCTTCTCTAAATTAATGAAAAACTCATTATTTTAGTATTTCAGAAGGACATTATGTATCCTTTAAGGATGGCATTAGGAGTCATCTCTTCTTCTCCTACAGGGTGACTATGTTGAAGTTAATATGAATTTATTTCAGAGGGACAGAAGAATGAGAAAGACCTCTTGGTTCTTGGAGTCCAATCCACTACAATCTTGGCAAAGGGAGGTCATTTAGGTCAGAAGGAACCACAGTTATTGGTTGGAGGTGGTATTGCTTAGAGTACAACCCCCCAAAAATCTTAGCACTGCAGTCATCTCAGGTTTCTGACAGAGTCAGCAGAGAGTGATAAACAACTCCAGAGTTTGACTGAATCCACGAAAGATGTGGACTCTTTCTGGAAGTACCTATCTCTTTCCAGTGATCATTGACGGTGCCTTGTCAGTGACATTCCTATTGTCAGTGACAGTCCTATCTCCGCCCCTTTCATGGATGGACATCAGAATATTAGCCTTGTCTCTAGTCCCATCTCTGGCCCTGTGTCCAGCTATTACTGACTAGTCACACTGGATGGACCCTGGACATGGCTGCTTACCTTGGTTGTCTGTCACTGTCACCAGTGCTGCCCAGCTCAGATCCTACAGTTCTGCACCTCTCAGCAAGGGCGCTGCACTGCTTGTGCTGGGGCCACCCTGGGCTACCACCCTTGGAGAGCAACCTCACCCCTGCTGCTCCCAAACTTAAGTTCAGTGAGATAAGACTGAACTTTGCCAAAACCCTATTAAAAAAAAATTATTATGAAGAGCAATTCCTGGTATTTGACTGTATTTGAAGTTCAGCGCTTCTAACATTCAATAGCATCTTAATACTTACAACTTTCAGACAAACAGACTTTGGCTGTTCAGGGTTCAGCTTGGAAGAATCACAGTTGCTCCATGACACTTCTTTATTTAACAATAACATTTACCCAGAGTATTTAGATCTAATCATTGTTTTCATAACCTCACCCTCCAGAAATGCAGAGTATAATACTTTCTTTATTGCCTTTCTTTACTGCCTTTTCTGTTTAGTTTATGGGCATCCAGGTCTGAGAACGTGTATGGAGAATAATAAAGTCTGATTTTGAGACAGCGTATCAGATTTTACCACAAACTGCAGCAGTAAGACAGTATGAAGCCTTTAGTGTATAAAAGTTGTTCAGAAACTGGTAATAAACTGAAGAAAAGAAAGATGATAGAGAATAGGTTGATATGGGTTAGTTAACTAACCTGGTTCTGAACATTAGAAGAAAAGGGGAATTAAGAAGCCTGTAAAAAAGGAACAGTGTAAACTCAGTTCAAAGCAGAATCAAAATAGAAGTGGAAGTAAATTCTACCATGACGTTAAATGTGACAAGAAATATATTTATATACAAGAGAGGGAAACCAGAAAAGAAATTTGAAGTAGTACAAAATGCATAAGACTAAGAAAGAAACATTTTTTCTATTTTGAGGAATGTACTAACCTAGTATTGTACATTATTGAAAACAACAAATAAATCTGGAATGTGCCTTTACTGGAGATTTCTGTAACATTTTTATATGAAAGTTAAAATATGACTAAAATTCCCTTTCTTATCAAAGAAATTCTCCCCCTCCCCCCATCTTCCTCTCCATCTTCCCTTTTCATAGAATCATAGGATCATAGAACAGTTTGGGTTGGAAGGGGCCTTAAAGATCACCTAGTTCCAAGCCCTCTGCAATGGGCAGGGACATCTTCAATTAAATCAGGCTAATCAAAGCCCCATCCAACCTAGCCTTGAACACCTCCAGGGATGGGGCATCCACAACTTCCCTGGGGAACCTGTTCCAGTGTCCCATCACCCTCAGACTAAGAATTTTGTCCTTATATCTAATCTAAATCTATCCTCTTTCACTTTAAAACCATTAACCCTCTTCCTATGGCTACACTCCATGATAAAGAGCCCCTCCCCATCTTTCTTGTAGGCCTCCTTTAGGTACTGAAAGGCAGCTATAAGGTTTCTGTGGAACCTTCTGTTCTCCAGGCTGAACAACCCCAACTCTCTAAGCCTGTCTTCATAGGAGAGGTGCTCCAGCCTTCTGGTCATCTTTGTGGCCCTCCTCTGGACCCGCTCCAACAGGTCCATGTCCTTCTTATGTTGAGGGCCCCAGAGCTGGGTGCAGTACTCCAGATGGGGTCTCACAGGAGTGGAGCAGAGGGACAGAATCACCTCCTTTGACCTGTTGTTCATGCTTATTTTCATTCAGCCCAGGATACAGTTGACTTTCTGGGCTTTGAGCGCATATTGCTGGCTCATGTTGAGCTTCTCATCGGCCAACACCCCCAAGTCCTTCTCAGGACTGCTCTCAATCCATTCTCCACCCAACCTGTATTTGTGCTTGGGATTGCCCTGACCCAGGTGCAGGACCTTGCACTTGGCCTTGATGAACTTCATGACGTTTGCACGGGCCAACCTCTCCAGCCTGTTGAGGTCTCTGGATGGCATCCCTGCCCTTCAGCGTGTCAACCACACCACACAGCTTGGTGTCATCAGCAAGCTTGCTGGGGGTGCACTCAATCACACTGTCCATATTGCCAACAAACATATTAAACAGCACAGGTCCCAATACCAGCCCCTGAAGAATGCCAGTCATCACTGGTCGCCACTTGGACATCGAGCCATTGACTGCAACTTTTTGAGTGTGACCATCCATCCAGTTCTTTATCCACCAAGTGGTCCATCCACCAATCCATGTCTCTCGAATTTAGAGACAAGGATGTTGTGTGGCACAGTGTCAAAGGCTTTGCACAAGTCCAGGTAGATGATGTCAATTGCTCTTCCCTTATCCACCAACACTGTAATGCCATCGCGGAAGGCCATCAAATTCATCAGATACAATTTGCCTTTAGTGAAACCATATTGTCTGTCACCAATCACCTCCTCTTTATTTCCCATGTGACTTAGCATGGTTTCCAGCAGGATCTGCTCCATGATCTTACCAGGCACAGAGGTAAGACTGACCTGCCTGTAGTTCCCCACATTTTCCTTTTTTTCCTTTGTAAAAATGGGGGTTATGTTTCCCTTTTTCCAGTTGGTGGGAACTTCACTGGACTGCAACCACTTCTCAAATACGATGGATAGTGGCTTAGCAGCTTCAACCACCAGTTCCCTCTGAACCCTCGGATGTATCTTATCAGGCCTCCTGGATTTGTGCACCTTCAGGTTCTTGAGATGGTCTCAAACCCGGTCTTCTCCTACAGTGGGCAGTTCCTCATTCTCCCAGTCCCTGCCTTTGCCTTCTGCCACTTGGGCAGTGTGGCTAGAGTACTTGCTGGTGAACACTGAGGCAAAAAAGTTGTTGAGCACTCCAGCCTTCTCCATATCCTGGGTAATCAAGTCTCCCGTTTCCTTCCAAAGAGGAACCACATTTTCCCTTGCCTTCTTTTTATCACTGATGTACCTGTAGAAGCTTTTCTTGTTGCCCTTGACATCCCTGGACAGATATAACTCTATGTGGGCTTTAGCTTTCCTAATGTGATCCCTGGATGCTTTTTTCCCCTTTTCCTTTCCCTCTTCTTTCCTCCCTTTGGTATCCCTTGCCATTGTGATATTTTTTCTGCAGTTTTATACTTCTGGTTTATATTTATTGGTAATCAATGTGGAAAGTATTTTTGTGAATGCTTTCAAATTTCTGTATTTTCTCAACAGAAAAAAAAAAGCAGTTCAATTAACTTAATTTCCCTTTTATGTAAATAATCATGTTATTATACTCTTGAGGGCGGTCATAAAAAAAAAGAAAAAGGAAAAAAGAAAAAAAGAAAAAAGAAGAAAGAAAAAAACAGAAAGATAAGGAAAAAAAAAAGAAAAAAGAAAAAAAGAAGAAACTTTTTCAATTTTAGAATATATTTGCCCAGAGCATTTTCTTTTACATTACAGGGTACATTTGAATCAGTGTTTTCAAGCTGTTTTTAACAGAGCTGTGTAAGAGTGTCAGAAAGAGCATATTAACAGTACTACTAAATCAAGACTATAAAGACTGCAAAGTCAGAACATACGCAAGCAAAGTCAGAGAAAGGATGCCTGAATTATTAAAAAGAAGAAAAACAAGAGGATAAGTTAATTTGTATCATAACCAGGTCACCGTGCTAATCATGATTTCAGTCCCATGTAACACTACCTTTTGCTTTATTTGCCTGGTAATTGTTTCTGTTCATGACATAGATAGAACAATAATGCCTATCTAGAAATGTGATCAGCCTAGAAGTGATACTAACTACTTGCTGTCCACACAATTAAATAATTCAATGTAATTTCAGATACTCTAGTTTCCAGAACGGTTTGGTCAGAGGTAAGACAATATTAACTGGTCTGCAAAATCAGAGGAAGGGAAGGAAATTTTCCACATTGTAGCAATACTACCCAAATTCTAGCTTTAATTCTCCTCTTCACTTGCTGTATCTTTACCAAACACACCACTGTTCAACTATCAAATATATTATGATTGCTTTAAAAGTAATTGTGGAATTTCTTAAGGAAAGCTCTCTGTCTTTTTATACACCCCACAAGTAGGCAGCAAATTAGACATGCATACTGCTTGGTCCTGGCATAATTTGCAAGTGTTAACAGAAAAGCTGAAGGCTGCTGAGTGCTAGAATTACCTAGTAAAATATAGTAGGGAGCATTTACCAGTCTCAAGGTGTATATTTTGTTTTCTGTTTGTGATATGAATGCAAAGTTATTGTTATTGCTGTTGTGAAAGTTTTTGATGGGACAAGTAACAACAACACTATTAATTTTCATTGCTGTCTATAAATATATAGGATGATTACTGGAAGTACACTGATGCAAACGATAATGATCATTCCATTTGAAAAGCACCTTTCTCACTGTGCTCTTCAGCACTACATAAGTAGTTATATAATGCATTAATTATGACTTTACTGTCTCTGTGATAAAGGACAGGATGACACTTTGTGTGTGATGCAATATCATCTATAATTACATTGCCTCCCATCTAAATCTAAGGTCTAGTTTCACAGAAATGAAATTTTGGAGGTCAGTGGTGCCTGCATTCACACTCTGTTCCTAAAGTATCTTTTTAAAGACAGAATAAATTCCATATTAACAGTATTTGATAATTGGTACAATTATTTTAAAATAACACTTTACATTTCTGCAGAACTGTGCAGGTGAATGTTTTACTGCTCTGAGACTCATCAATGAATGAACCATCTCACTACCCTCCTGTGTTTCATATTATCATCTTCTTCCCTCAGATGGGGAAGACATCAGTAATTTACCCAGTACACCACAATAAATTCTGAGCAACACTAGGATTACAATTAAGTATTTCCTCATCCTCTGTTTTTAACATTAGGCTATGTTTTTTATTCTCATTCATTAGAAGATCTAGTGAGAAACCTAATTTTAAAATGAGTTTATATGCATATCATGCCCACTGTAAAATTCAATATCAACTTTAATGTTTTTAATATGAAAAACAATAACCTGAGCCATGCGTTGCAAACCAGAGGCAACATTTATTTCACCAAGCTCTGCTCATGAGCAAAGTATTGCTAGTACCACTGACTTCCTCATGGATTTTTCTTTCATTCTGTTTTTCCTTTTTTTTGTCTGTGTGTGTGTGTGTGAAGCTAATAAGAAATCTCTGCATATAATAAACAAAATAAATCTCAGAGATGGTGACCAACAACCACCAGGATTTTTTCAACAAAGTGATTTTGTCCTCAGAAAATGCCATTTTCCTCAATCTAATCCTTTTTGGTGTGATGAATTGTTTAACTGAAATACTTTCGGAAAGGTTTCCCAGGTCTTGGGTAGAATACTGGCAAGGAAGAGAGAACAAGTGAGATCCCAGAATAATAAGTGATCAGGTAGGAAGTGTATTTAACTGGGAAGTAGAAGACCTGGATTAAATTCCTTCTGTGAGGGATTTAATACTTTCATACTCCATGTGCTTTATCAATTTACTGACTCAGAGGCTGGAGTTACAGCACCACGTATCATGAACACCTAGGAATTTTCCTAAAATTCCAAATGCTCTAGTGAATTGGAAAAATTATTTCCTACTCCCTGTAAAGAATGAAAGTAAACTTTCTTACAGGATTAAAAGTGACAGTAGACTGTATTCTGATGATTTTAATATGTATTTTAAAACATGGATGAACTTTAAAATTAAATTTGATTAAATTAAACTTCTGCCAAGGAACTGTTCATGCAGTGGTTTTTGGCAAATCCAATATTTGTGTCATGGCCTCAAAAAAGAACAAGAAAAAGAAGAAATTACATTTTATCATGTCATAAGTCCTAGATGCACTTTAGATTGAAAGCTGTATGTTCCTGAAATCCTGTGACTTGGGTGAGATATGTTGTTTTTATAAATTGAAGTATATTTAACCAAAATAAATTTGTTTTGGTTTCAGGTAGCTGCACTACACTCCATCAGTGTAATGAGGTCACGGTTGAACTGAATTAATTTTACATGGATATACTGTTTCCTTTTTAACTTCTGCTTGTACTAGTGAGTGCAAATAACATTGATGTATGATAGATGCAAACTTTCCAAATGGGCCAAGCAGTAAAGTTCAGTTGTAAACTGATCCTTTAAAGAGCAATTTCATTTTTAATTCTCGGACTAGTAGTAAGCTTTACCAAAAATCCACACCCAAAATAAAAGAAAAAAACAAAACCACCTTGAATAACAACCCTAAGGTAAAACATGTAAAGGTGAAAAATTTTCCCAAATTTCTGAAAAGTTTTGGACCACTGGGTAAAAGATAAAGTTCATCCTATAGAAGATCAGTGTATTGGAAATGGAAAGCATTGGTTGGTCCTAGTTCAGTACAAAGATATCTGTTCCATACTAATTTCATTAAAGTAAATAGGAATTTTGTTGTTAAAGGGCATCTCCTTTGTTTATGCCTTCTCTGTCATTGCACTTTCAAAACATTTAACAAGCAAAAAATAAAAATAAAATGTTGCAAATACTAATACTGAGCCTAGCTTTCCAGGTTCTCATTTTCACTTGTGAAAGAAATCTGATTTTCTTTTCCACAAATTTCAAAAACCAGGGCTATGAAAGGTAAGAATTTTTGCTTTGAGTACAAGCAGACCAATATACTGTTTAATACTCAGGTTCATGAAGGTCTGAGAGTTAATTTCCTGAGTGTATTAATCCTGGCTGTATAGGCACTTAGCTTGAAAAGAAGGAATAGAATTGAATAGGATTCAAATTAAGATTTTTGTGGCAATTGGAGATATGGGTTCCAGGACTTTGAGATAGCTGAGGGAACCGAGTATAGCTCTCTCATTTATGGGCAACTGCTTTAACTATGACCCTGCCCTTTTCTCACTTTCCACCTTCAACCTCCCTCAAAACTTAAGAAACCTTTTAAAATAGAATTATTTTACTGTAAAAGGACAATTAATGCCTTGTGTTGTGTTCATCACACACATGAAACTTTGAATTTGAACTTTAACCAAACTTAGGTGAGGGTGGGTAGACTACAACTCACTTCACAGTGTTTCTGCTTATATTCAAACATGTGGAGGGAGTTTTGGTTCAAATAATTTTGACTGAATTTAGGCAACTTAAGGTAGTATTGAAAAAATAGAATCTCTGAATCATTCTTTTTGACCTACACACTTATTTTTCACCAAAGACTTGCTACAGGTATGAAAATAACTGGCTAATTCTTTTTCTTAGCTCCAAGTTGAGCATTGGGTGCTATTGTAACATCCTTTAACAGTACAGGAGGAGTGTAACGTGACTCTGAAAGGCAGTCTAAAAAAAAAAAAAGCCACACATGTATCTGGGGTATTCATGCTAGAGAAGAACTGAACCTTGGTCTACAGCTTCTAGAGCAAGGACCCTAGTCATTTTGTTATTACAATAGGAGGTTGTGCTAACTGCAAGTCCACCGCCACACCAGAAAGCAATTCTTTCTGAGTTTTATGAAGGCCTTGTTCCTGTTGGTATATAGAAATCAAGTTGAAAATGCCTGTTGGTTTAGGGCGTCCGCTGAGAGGTTTGCCTAAGAATTCTCTTCATTTGTAGAGCACAGTGGGGCTTGCAGAAAAGCCAACATTTATTTTCTGGGACTTCAGAATTTCTAAACATGTAAAAAAACCCAAAGGTTTTGGGAATAGGATTCAGTCTCTCTAACTATAGATCTTGATCTGAGTTACTGGCTCTGAATTCACACCAAAGCGAGTAGAAACATACAGACAATTTGAAGGAGTGATTTGACTGACCTATTTTAGACATCTTCTTCAGCAGGTGAAGTGGACCCTATGTGTCTCTTCATTTTGACTATACTGGAATTCAAACTGCTGTAGGTGTTCACATGGTGAAATAGACTGCTTTTAGGGAGCTCTTAGGTCAGACAGGAGCTACCTGGTTGCTTTTGGAAACGCTATCGAAACAGTCATTGAACAGAAATGTTTTAAATTGCAAGTTTGGATTTGAAGATGTAAAGTTCAAATTATCATCATGTCCCTCAAGTGAACGAAGTTCCTGTTAGACTTGTGCCTAACTCAGAAGTTCTGTGTAGATGATTTAGAACTAGAATATAGCTAACCAGGACTGTATTTTTCTATGACCCTAATTCCTGCCCAACATTTAGATTAATTCATTTCTAATTAGTTTTAAATATTGGTTAGAGTGAGTGCATTAACTGTAAACCATCTGGCTGTTGATAGCTTACAGAAGAAAAGTACAGTTAAGGATAAACTTCAAAACCAAAATTACTCTAAAACTGACTTTTCCAATATTTGCCTCCTCGTTGTAATGCCTTATCTCGCACCTTCATTTTTCTCCGTTGGATACCTGTGTCTGCTGATTTAGTAATTGAAGAATGTCATTATGCTAACAATACATTGAGATAAAAGCTTATTACCGCAGAAAAAAAAATTACAAAGAAAATGGGATTTTGAATATTTTTTGCACCCTTTTCAAGGCTGCAAATTGGTGTACTTGGGAAAAATTTCTTTTTTATTGCTCATTTCTTTTTAAAGATGAATATAGCAGTCATGAAAAATCTTAAGACTAACAGGAAGAGATATTTCGCCTACCCAAATTGTCTCTGAATTTACATCTGTTCCATTCCTAAAAAATTGTGTGGTTCTGTGGTGCACTTTAAAATCATTGATAGATAATGACCTTTAGCATATAAAATGGTAAATACAGAACTATCCGATGCTTTAGCAACTATGAGTTATGCTGCAAAAGTTGACTTGAATTATGATTAGGTGAAATATTGTGGTTCATCAAGTAAAATGGTCTATTTTCAATCCACTGAAAAGATGTATGAAAGCACTGTGGTATAACTTGGATGATATACACAGCTTCTGGATGAAAAGGACACTAATGTCACAGGGCAGAGCTTAACTAGGATCAGGTTAATTAGCTATAAATATAAGAAAGAAAAAAGAGATGCCTCAAAGAAGAAACCTCATTGTTCTTTTCTTTCTCATACGAGTAACTGAAAACTGTATTTGTATCCGTAACCTCTGAGTTTGATAAACTAGCATGCCATACTGCTTTTGATTCAAGTTCACTGCACGAAAGGAAGGATGAACTCATAAAAAGAGATTACTTCTGACTTTAAGACTAGATAATTATAGAAGAACAGGAAAACATTTATTTTTCTTTCTGATATGCTTCACCTGTCCTCCAGTCCACAGAGCTACTTGGGAGGAAATATCAACTAAATCCACAGAAGGACACATAAATCCATAGTTTTCATGTGGGACAACTCATTCCCTAGCCCCTCTGCTCAATACCTAGGAACTACAGGATTGATCTAGGTTTCTACAATGTACTAGAAAAAACAGGCTCTCATGAGCAGAATCCACCAAAATACAAACAAAACATACTGTTCAAATTGTTGTCTGCAACATCTGATCAGAATGGTTGCTTTTTCAAAAATTCTCTTCTCGTCCTCATTTATCCCTGGTCTACAAGGAGTTTCTGTTGAAGTACGGCCTGGATGAGCAGACAGTGGCAGAACAGCTGGGCCCTAAGGGGTTGTGATCAGTGGCCCAAAGTCTAGTTGGAGGCTAGTAACTAGTGGTGTATCTCAGGGGTCAATGCTGGGTCCAGTCCTGTTTAACATCCTTAATGATCTAGATGATGGGGCCGAGTGTACCCACAGCAAGATTCCTGATGACACAAAGCTTGGAGGAGTGGCTGATATGCCAGAGGGTCATGCTGCCATCCAGAGGCACCTTGACAGGCTGGAGAAATGGAGTGACTGGAGCCTCATGAAGTTCAACAGACAGAATTGCAAAGTCCTGCACCTGGGGAGGAACTCCATGTAGCAGTACATGCCAGTGACCACGCAGCTGGAAAACAGCTTGGAAGAAAAGGACCTGGGTGTCCTTGCAGACAATAAGTTGAATATGAGCCAGCAGTGTGTCCTTGTGGCAAAGATGGCTAATGGTACCCTGAGCTGCATTAGGAGGAGTGTTGCCAGTGAGTCAAGGAAGGTGATCCTTCCTCTCTGTTTGGCACTGGTGTTGCCATACCTGGAGTCCTGTGTCCAGTTCTGGGCTCCTTGTTACAAAAGAGAGATGGAACAACTAGAGAGAGTTCAGCAAAGGGCCATGAAGACGACTAAAGGACTGGAGCATGTGTCCTGTGAGAAAAGGCTGAGAGAGCTGGGACTGTTTAACATGGAGAAGAGAAGGCTCAGGGGGAATTTTCTCAATGAACATAAACACCTGAAGGAGAGGTGCAAAATGACGGAGCCAGGCTCTTTTCAGTGGTACTCAGTGACAGGACCAGAGGCAATGGACACAAACTGAAATGTAGAAAGTTCCCTTTGAATATCAGGAAACACATTTTTTACTGTGAGGGTGACTGAGAACTGGCACAGGTTGCTCAGAGAGGTGGTGGACTCTCCATCCTTGGAGAAATTCAAAAGCTCTCTGGACATGGTCTCGGGCAATGAGCTCAATGAGGCCTTGTTTGAGCAGGGGAGTTGGGCTAGATGACATCCAGAAGTCCCTTCCAACTTCAGTGATTCTGTGACTCCGTGACTCTTGCTCAGGTTTGGGTCCTCAGCCATGTGTGCTGCACTGGCCAATCCTTTTTTTCCCAAAGCAGATTCTGGCTACTCCCTTTTATTTTCTTACTCAGTGCTTCTGTAATTACCGGAGATGTGAGAGATCTGTTCCCGACAGAACCTATTGATGTGAAAATTGTTTAGATAGTATGCTGCAAGGTATTTTGGGATAGAACTCTCTAGCAAACTCCCACGAAGCTGTTAACTTGGTATGCAATACCACTGAGTCAAAGAGAGCAAATGTGACAGAAGTGTGTTGGAGTCCATTGGTCAGATCACTCACTTTGAGATCATTGAAGATCTACTTCCTAAGACCATTTTTTCCAAATCCAATGGAAGGATCCATGGTGTCAAAAAGTTCTGGGCAGTGAAAGAGTTTATGAGGATTTGGGGCATACATTTTGGATTTTGGTAGCTAAACAGATAGTAAGGGAATGAAAGCTTCTAATAGGTCTATCAGCTGAAGAATAAGTACTAGGTACACTTCATCTGGTTAACCACTTCAAAGGGAAATTAGTGCAGAACCAAGCTACAGCCCACCTAACACTGAAAATGATGATGGGGTTCAGAAACTATGGTCAGACCCTCAGTGCTTCTCTATTTATTTTTCTCTGCACACATGTGATTCTGCAATCTCTTACGAAGAACTCTTACATACAGAACAATAGAGGAAGCCCTTCATGGTACCTGCAGACAGACTTGTGGGATTGCTTCCTCCTGCCTCTTCACTTTGTGTGGGATTTACTGATTACACAAGATATTTTTACTTGATATTAAGGTTCATTTTACTGTGGAGGTTATTTAGGCTTTAATTACTCATTTACTTTTATTCCTCTCTCTTAATCTTATCCTTTTCACTAATGCTTTCATTATTTCTTCCTTTAGAAAAATCACTTAGTATTCCAGCCTGTAATATAGCAACTATAAATGTATTCCTTTATTTATCCATCCACAAAGGAAGAACCTAATTTAATACAAAAATCAGCAGCAAATTAGAAAATTTCACTGTCATCAAACAGAGGAACGAAGACAGACAAGCAGAGAAAAAGCCTCATGGTTACTATTCTTTCCCAGAATATAAGATATGTGAACTCTATTTAATATTTAGTAGTTTATTTGAAGTACAACAGCAGTAAAAGAGATTAAGAACATGCAGCTACACTAAATAAAGTAATAGTATTAGGCTATTTTCTTTAGATATGGGTTTTAATAACTTTGTGCAAAGAAGGAATGTGAATACAGGTCTCCCACAGAGAGGAAGAAAAAAAAAGTAAATAGGATAAATAATAAAGTGGTAACATCTTCACTTCTGTCAGTACTCCCTTGCTTTTGTGTTGGGATATATATGTGTTGAAACTGTATTTAAAGGCTTCCTTACTGTAAAAGGATGTGGGAAATCCTTGTTTTTTACATGGGGATGTACCCATCCAGTCCCATCCCTCTCCCAATATGTTTCTGACAACCAACTTCTTTCAGAATAAGAAAGAACCTATTACATTTTGAGCATACTTAATGGATATACACAGTTATTTTGACGGGGTGGGGGGATGACACAACACGGATGGGCACTGGCTGGTTGGTTGGTTGGTTTAGTTTAGATTTAGTTCAGTTTCAGGGTTTCTTTTTGCAACAGTCCATTTCTAGTTAAGCCAAAGTAATAACAGATTAAACAAACCCTGCCATAATCAGTCTGATTTATAGAATGGATAACATTTCTTGTACATCACAGAGCAGCCTGATGTCCTTCACAGACCCAAGACAAAACAAGATATTCACTTCCATTTGAAAGTGCTTAACTCCTTACTTCCTTGGGTTCTCACCACGTCTGCTAGGTAAATGATTAGTCCCACTGGTGACCTACAACACAAAGTGAAGCAAATTGTCAGTTATAGAGATCAGCCAAGAGGGTGGCACTGACTGAAATGAAAATAATTAAAAATTGGACTTCTACAATGAGCTTATTAAATTTTAAAAGTAATTGTTATAACAGTTCAATAAAAAACAGACTTGGTTATGCTTAATGTCAATTTAGAACAATGATTTATCTGTGATGGGTAATATGAGGTGAGTAGGAGCAGGATTTTATTGTGTAACCGCAGTCACTTATTTAATTTGAAACTCTTGGGGATTATAAAAATATTTCAGAGCAGCTAAAGGGACAATATTAAGGCCAGTACATAAGTACTGACAGTACAGTTTGTGGGCGAAATGACAGTCTCACAAGAGCAATAGCTGGATTTTGGACCTATCACTTCTGTGTTAGTTCAGAATAGGCCAGGTCATACTTATATCGTGTGCTTAAGTTCCTTCCTTTAATGTCCCCATTTATTGCAGTCATCTGCCCACTAATTACTGTGTTAAGATCCCACCGTACTTTTCGGTGCTATTAAATGTCCAATTAGATGCAGCTCAGTAGAAGTTTATTTCCAACCTATCCTTGCCTCAGTTGTCCATGTAATACACCAGTTTACCTCACCTACAGAGCTGAGAAAGGGGAGCCTTGTACAGGTTGCTTCCACCTGAATGATGGGGAAGAATCCTTGCTCTGATCCTCCCTTCTCCGTATGGGGTCCTCAATGGCCTCTCTTGAATATCAAAGAGTGGTTTCCCTCAGCTTAACCAACGTTGTAGATGAAACTACATGGCCAGAGTGTTCAGGAAAAGGAATGAAACTACTGCTCAGTAGTAGGAGGCTCAGTGGTACAAGAGACAAGGCTTTCACAGAGACCAGAGTAAGGTTGTACAATCTAATACTTTAAATGCAGAGTTGAAATGTGTGTCTCCAATTTAGGATCTGTGTCATATAGTTTTCACATGCATCACACATATACATATGTGTGCACACCTAAACATGCATAAACATAAATGCTCACTACACCCCTATGCTTGTACTTTCCATCAGCTAATTGCTGCAGGAGAAGGAGAGGTAGAGAGGCATCACTTTGCCTAAAAAAATAAAAAAATTGAGAACTTCAATAATGAGCAAAATGATATTGATGCATTTGTATTTGGCTAACTTCTCTAGAAGTAGTTCTACATATGGAGACTGATTATGGGCAAAGGTTATTTTACAGATTTAGAACAAACCATGTCCTTCATTCTTTTTCTATCTCATGCCAAGGTGTGCTCTTGGTGAAGATGCCTCTTCTTTAATATTGATCTCTTTTTTTTTCCTGATGGAATCTGGTTATATTAATCTGTTTCTCAACAGTAAGTGTACAAATATGCTGATGGAGAACAGGTTATTTTCAATTGTTTGAGTACCCCTCTGTGATGACTTGACCTTGGTTGGCTGCCAGGTGGCCACCAAGTCAACCCACCACACTGTCTAATTTTTTTAATCTAAGTATTCAATTATTACAGTGATAGAGGAATGTTTAGCTAGTAAACACATCAGTGAGTGAATATATGAAAGAATTAATTATTTTTTTAAAAAACTAGCCCTGTAGCTGAGACGACCATAGGTTTTATTGTGATTGCTATAGTTCAAAGTGCATACCAGACACTTTATTAAAAGTGGTCTTGCTTTGTAATTCTTTATAAATATCACTTGTATTTTATTTCAGATGCATTAACACATTCTTTTAGTTTGTTCATCTAAACACTCCAACAATATTGGGAGGGGAAAAGAGGAAAAGAGGTAAATAGAAGGTAATAGAAAATCAATCTATGTCATAGTTCCAAAAAGTTTAGCACCAGATCACTACAGGTAGTCTGCCTTTTGTTCATCATATATTACAAACCCAGTGTATTTAATCCAGTAGGTTTTTTGTTGATCTCAATTAATTGCACCTGACTTTGTTTCAGCCTACCTTTCAGAATGTCATTCAAGTTTCATCTGGAGACACCAAAGGTCTACTCCAGTGGATATTTTACTGTTTTATTTTTGTTACAATAAAAATTGTATTGTGTTTAGCACTTATTTGCAATGTAATCAGTTAATTCCTTTAAGGAAATATAAAAATTCTATCACTCCAGTTTTTCAAATTAATCAATTTTCCCTAACTTTCAAAATAAATTTGTGACTCTCTTCTGCAGTATCTCCCATTTCTCAATGACCTTTTAAAATATGACACCAAAACTGGACACGATGTTCCCACACTGTTCTGACTAAAGCCTTGTACAGAATAATACTACTTTTCTATTTCTGCTTTTACTTTTCTCTTTATACAACAAAACCAACAAAACCTAGGACTTTTTTTCTTGTGGTTTTTTTTTTTTCTGTTTTGTATCTTTTTGGCATTATATTGAACTTCAAGTGAAGTTGCGTATTCATTGGGGTTTTCTTAAAAAATAAGAAAGTTAAAACTTATATCCGCAGAACCTTTGCCTAAAAACCTTCATTAAATTATGTTTTCCCACTGAAGACTTTTTGTCTAAAATCTGTCATTAAGGTGTACTAACTCCATTAATTTTAGAAATTACTAAAATTGCTTTATTGAAATCATAAATTTTGAAGTACATAATCTGGTTCAAAGTCAAATATCTTACATCAGTTTGACTGTTACATCTTGACTTTACAAAACTTGTAATTTAATTAAGCAGTAAATTCAGGTTTGTTGTACAAGATGAGTTTTGCACAGTAACATTTCTACTTCCATTAATTGCTATGTATTCTTATCCTTTAATTCACTACTACCTTAGTTCCAAATCAGATTTTTCTTTATTTTTGCCTAGATTTTATGGATTATTTGACTTGTAAATATTTGGGTTATCCCATCTAGCCTTACTAAACATTGGTATAATGTCTGTACTTTTCTAGTCACTCTGCAATTTAAACAAATTAACCACCAACAAAATTAGAAAAAATATTCATCTCTGGTATCTGTTGTTTAGTATTCTGTTTAGTATGGGAAACACATTTTAATACCCATGAAAGAAATAATATATTTTCTTTCCCACTCACTCATTACCAGGTGAATAAGAATTTCTCTCTCTACTGCAGTTCAGAAGATGCAACATTTTTTTTAGGGAGCAGCAGTGGTTCAACACCCCAGATACAGAGACTATGATCAAAGGATGCATATAAGTGTATACACATTATTAAAAAGCTACAGGAGTACCCTGGAGTATCTTTGTGCTCTTAGGTGGAAAGAAGAACCAGTTTCTCCTCTAGAAGTTTTGTGTATCTGTGCCTTAAAAAGTATTTTTCAAACTAATGTGTTTAACAAGTTTGAGCTAAGTTCAAGTTACCAAGTTTGAGCTAAGACTTGGGTGTCCAAACTGACTTTTTTAGCAGCTAGATTCACAAAGGAAAATGCATCTAACTCAACACAGGAAATGTCTACAATAATTTTGTTGGTTTGTTTTTATTTCATGGTCTACTGCAGTTTTATTTGTCATCCAACATTAATAATAATGGATTTAATTCTTCCAGTAGCATTTTTACTCTGTCCTAGTTAAATGTCTCACCTCTGCCTACGTTAACTATCCCATCTGTTGATTTCTTTTCTCCTGGGAGTTTCAGTTCTTAAGTGTATGTCAGATGTTTCACTGTAGCACATATTTATCTTTTGATCTTGAGCTATATTTATTACCTGGAAGAGGTCACAAACATCTGATTAACAAATAATGAGAGAACACATCACTATAAATCAAAGAAAATAAACTTTCTGAGAAGTCAAAGGCAGGTGAACACATCAACGAACTGATATGTAGAACACCTGGAATTAAGATGACATTCACTCGGCGTCATAGGTAGCAGTCCTATAAGCTAGACGAAAAAAAAATCCACATGCATTGGAGTGTATAATTTTTGGACTTTTTTTTTTCTACTTACATCTGAACTCTTGAAAACCTTAAGTTTTCTCTTTCCTGCCTCATTTTACCAACACTTGTTCATCTGATGGGTTTTGGCACATTCTCTGTTTTAAATTGTGCTGATACTCTTTGTTGTTTAGTTTTTACTAGTACAGCAGCCTGTGTCATTGCTCCTAGTTATATTTAATTCCTTGGCATTCTTTCACGTTTCATATATTTTCTTTCTTTCCTTTCTCTCTTTCTCTTTCTTTCTTTCTTTCTTTCCTTCTTTCCTTCTTTCTTTCTTTCTTTCTTTCTTTCTTTCTTTCTTTCTTTCTTTCTTTCTTTCTTTCTTTCTTTCTTTCTTTCTTTCTTTCTTTCTT
>VZSZ01005919.1:176927-190213 GCA_013398815.1 Ibidorhyncha struthersii | reverse complement strand
TTCCTTTCCTTTCCTTTCCTTTCCTTTCCTTTCCTTTCCTTTTCTTTTCTTTTCTTTTCTTTTCTTTTCTTTTCTTTTCTTTTCTTTTCTTTTCTTCTTTTTTGTTCATTCATTTGGTCATTCATTCTTTCATGAGGGGGGCATATCTGGTTCAATAAAAATTGTTAATGGCTTCTTAAAAACTTCTTAGAAAGTAAACGTGTCCAACTTTTAATGAAATACAGCGTAATGTATATTAGTATTTCTAATAGGAGATTTGAGTTTGACCCTTAGACGATGTGCTCAAAAGGGTCTTACACTTCCTTTTATTGTCTTTAATATATTTCAGATAGTTCAAATTGTTCAATAGGCTAGTCTTTTTATTTTGTAGTTCCTTAAAGTTGATGGAAAGTGACCAAAGCCCCATAACACTGTGTAAAAGTTTTCAATTTTACAGTAGCTTATTGTCTACCATTATCTGAAAACAGTTTGTAAAAATTGCATGTCCTGTGAAGATAGATTTCCTGTATCAAATTGATTTTTTTTCACTCAGGTCATCTTGTAGAACACTCAATTCAAAAGTACTCTGAATTCAAGTAAATTATTTCTAAATAGTCTTTATCTTCAAGGTAAAAGGGCTCACCTGGTTTTGCCTATGTCTTTCTGTTTTTTGCTGAAGAGGTAATGATTCTATGAGCTGTTGCGCTCTAACTATTTGACCCGTGCAACAGTTCAAAATCTTACCAGGAATCTGTGCATTTTTATTAGGCTAGAAGGAATTTTTTTACTCCCTTTCTGCATAATTTTACATACTGTTTTTGTCATTCCTACAGAGCATTTCTTATCACACGTACAACTTCCATTGAAGAACTGCTTACTCAGCACAGTGCAATCTATCACCTGCAGTCTCGGAAAGAGAGAGTAGGAAGGAGACTCCTTTCATTGCCTCTATGTCTGCTATATTTCATTCTCTTTAAGATTTGTGGGTTTTCATTTTTACAAACAGCAAGTGACATGGCAAAAAGATGTGTCAGTTCTGTCAAATGCAGCTGTCTCCATCACTTCAAAGAAGTTTGCTTCCACCCTTATGATGATTAAAGTAAAAACCAAACACACACAAACCCTTCCATACTCAGAAACGAAAAGGAAGCTGTTTCAATGTATATAGAGGTTTTATACTCTGCAACACTTTAGGAGAGCTTTCCATCCTCTGTAACTGGGAAAGGGAAATATGAGACCTGGCTGTTTCTTGTTCTAGTACATAGTCTAGATTCACTCTATTTAATTTGAGATATTGAACTGAGGTACCTTTGTGTGGGTCCTGCCATAATGTCTTTCTAGAGTGAATTGGGAGCAATGCAGGCACTGTTGTAAGCCATCTACATTCTCAATAAGTGGCTTCTAGAGTTGTCTTGACTAGAGAAGCAATCTTAGGTGCGTGTACTCCTGACTTATACAGATGCCTGAAGTTTAGGCTGCATGAATCTGAGCTGGGAATCACTTGTGACTTGGTATTTCTGGATGTCACTAAACCATAAATCTCTGCCTTCAGTAATTTTTAATTTTATTAGATTTTAAGCCAAAATTTAAAATTGTTTTTGGAAAAACATTATATGATAGCAAAGACTATGAAAAACATATTAAGAGAAAAATCTTTGAAAGCTTTGTAATGCCCTTTTGATGTGGTATCATAGTTGATAGTAACAGGCAAAAAAATGTATTGCTTTTTAAAAATGTAACTTTTTAATTTCAAAATCCAAAATTGTGCAAAAAAAATATCTTGGGAATTTTGTTCCAACATTTTGTAAGTGATCAAAATGTTGTTGATTAAGCTATTTGTCCAATGCATTCTCTCAAACAAAATTACTGTTGAAGAGATGTTGAAAGATTCAGTTTCAATATCAAAGGTAATAAAAACATCCTTTACAATCAAAAAGAATATTCTGACCCTTTTACATTTCATTTTTGATGTCTTCAGAGCAGCTGTAATGAGGATGGACAATGTTGGCTAATTTTGTTTTTGCATATTAAACTATAGTTTAATATGAAAATTTGAACAGTTTTAAATTGGATTTATATTAGTAAGAGATAAGGCTATTCTCCTCCTGAAAGGACTGCAGCAAAGACTCTAGGGATGTGTCCTAAGTACATACAGCTGAAGGTACTGAATTGTTTTCACGATGTCTGAGCATAGTGAAAAACATCCTTGAGGAGCTTAATACATTAGTTATATTATGTTGAACTTTCAAGATGGAATTATACTCTAAAACATTTCTTTTTCCTGGATGCTTGCTTCCTTTATTGCTTTTTCAGATATTCACATATCTACCATTTAGGTGCATAATGTTATAGATAATGTTTCTGAAAATTAAATGCAAATTCAAAGAAAAGCCAGTTAAAGATGAGCATTCTTGTGTTTTTGGTTCAGCTAAACTTAGCCTGGTAAACAGAAATAAATAAAAGAGAACACCAAGACAACTGTGTGGCCTTTGCTTTTCTCTTATGACTTATAAAGAGAAAAAAAAAAGACACCTTCAAAACACGTAGATGACTTCTAGATAGATATGCAAAGCACCCATTTGAAGATGTTTCAATAGAAAACATCTACAGGTGCTACGCTGTGTTAACAGAGTGGTGTATCAGAACCCTCTTCTTACTACTGTAATGAAAAGTTTATTCTGTTTATAGATATGAAGAGGAAGGTTATATTATTATGATGCATTTTAGGAAAGTGAGCACAGAAGCATGTCTGCTATTTGTGTATTGTCACAAAAAAAAAAGATTTCATTTCATTAACAGCACTCACTGGAAACATGTCACAGTATCAGCTTTTATTTTGGCTGAGAAGATGCAAATGTTTCTAATAAGATCTTTTTGTCCTGAGTTAGCAAAAATGAATGCACCCAATGTAATAACACTACAGAAAATCACCATGAAAAGAGAATGCCGTTATCATAATGAAACAGACACTTTAAAGATATTCTACTCAAAGCCTTTATTTCTCTGTACAACTTTGACCTGCTGACAATGAGAATCAGTTTTTAATGTATTTTGTGTTAGCACTTTGTGTCAGGAAATCCCAATGCACTGCAACAAGCTCTTATACTTATAGGTTAAGAAAGGGGATTAGATACTGCTGAAAGGGGACTATTAACACTGCTGATAATACACAGTAAATCCAGTAGATCTGCAAAAATTCTTTATATTGTTTCTGACCACTTCTTTTTGTTTCCCCCATGCAATCTTTATAAAGGGCCCTTTAATTTTGACTGCATTTATTTGTTCTGGCTGTCTTCTGCTCTTTTCTACTTCAGTCTCTCCTGAAGTAAAAAACATCCTGAAAAGCAGTTCTGCTTTGTACTCTGGTTGTCAGTCAGACCCTTTATAAATGCATTCTTCAGAAAATAGAGCCTTAGGCAGAGGAAGACCAGCTTCTACCACATAACTGCCTTGAGACTGCAATTTTAATAGGTTTACAGCACGCATAGAGAGAATAGGACTGAAATTATTCTGAACTATGAGACAAAATACCTCTGAAAAAGATCTATGAGGTAACTGCTTCAAAGTTTAAAATTAATTTATTTTTTTTAATACCAGAAGATGCTCATCATAGAGGGAAGAGCACAGGACTCTGTTTTCCCCAGAGTTCTGCCCCTTCAACCCCAACCGACTTTTTAACAAAAATCTTTGAAAGTGCTTGGAGCGCGATTTCAAGGCCAAGTATCTCCAGCTCCTTGGAATGCTCCGCTAGTAAGCATGCATGGTCGTGTCTCCTCAGCCTGGGAAGGTTTTGACATTTGAGTCTTCGAATTAAATATAATAGCTCAGTTTCCAAAGAAGGCTGGACAGTGTCTTTACCAAGAGATGCCTTTTAGTAACCCTTCCAAATATACAACTGAGAACCCTCTCTAAAAGATAACAAAATTTTCTCACCTCCTGAGTGCTCTGCCATCATAGAAACAAAGGTACATCTCCTTTTACTGTGTTCTATAAGGGTGAGTTGAACGCAAAGCTTTGGTTTGAAGAAAAAAAAAAGGAGTAAAAAAAAAAAAAAAAAAAAAAAGAAAGGATAAAGCCATATAAACCTTTGGACAGTGAAACACAGATGGATGGAGCCTTGCAGCCTATAACAAAGTGTTTAAAAGACAGGTTTAAAGTCATGTGAGCTCCAGGCACCTGCACTGAGTGCAAATGGCTTCCTCCCCAACACGGTGGCTGTTCTGGTGCTGAGACACCAGTTTCACTCCATGCATTATAATGCTAGTGGGAGTGCCTGGCACTGTGACCTCTAGTTTGCTTCATGGCCTAAATTTTTTTTCTTTGACTGAAACACAAATCTTAGTTACCCTGAGTTATCTGTAAACACAGTGGAGAGAAGTAAACACCACCAGTGCTTACCAAAGACCTGAATTGCCTGCAAAAACGATTCTTTATCTCTCTGCTCACAGCAGAGGGCACAGATGGGTCCACTAAATCACCGGAATAAGATGGGATTAATTTAGGCTTCAAAGCTTATCAGTTAGGTATGATAGTTGTTACATTTTAGACTTGTAGGTCTTTTTTTTTGGCTCTGATGCTAAGAATCAGATGCCTCTGTATGATCTGTGTTTTATGTTCCCATTATAGTCTGTCAAGCTCTACTCTGGAGCTGAGACGTGAATATACTTGATGCACCACCACCAGTGGGATACGCGTGCCCATCCACAGTTTTCTCATGTCATCTCAGGTGCTGCTTTGCAGTCTTGGCATCTAGCTACTACTCTAGAAAGGCACAAGTCTTCCTGACAGCCCTGTGCAGAAGTTCAAGATGCTCAAGGGCATTCTAGATAGCACTTGATATTAATTTTCAGAGCAGCTAAACCTTGCCCTGAACGCCTACTTCAGAGCAAGCTGAAGCACACTCTAGTTCTGTTGACTGTGCTGATGAGACTCACAGACTATAGGGGAAGCTCAGACTCCTAGCTCACTGGTTGATACCTGTCTGCAGACATTTCAACATAGATGTGTAGATGTGGAGCTGAATCACATCGAAGACTCACTTCAACACACACGGGTGTTTAGTGAAACCCTCCTAAAATATGATACGATAGTTCATAGATGGAAAGCCAGACCAGCAGCTGGAGGCCAGGTGGGATACCTTAAGGCACCTCAAGTTGCTACTGGATGCTGACACATAGGCAGAGGAATCAATCTTTGCTCCTGTTCTGCATAAACAGGTAAGAGCTCTGACCTCAGTGACTTCTTCTGTAGATGAATATTTAACCAAAATTTTGAAGACAGAAAATAAGACAAAATAGTTACGACAGAAGACTGAATTTACATTGCTCAGGTCGCAGGGAGAACAGCAACATCCAACTTGATGCTTAAACTGCAAGTCCCCTCAGTCTGAACACAGTTTAAATGATCCCATATAATGTATTTCTGTTAAATAGTTACTACTTACCAGCAGCATGAGCTAGCAACACGAAAACCTGCAACTCAAAACAGTTAAGCACATATTTGTTTTCACAAGCAGTGGAACAAACGACTGAATGCATCATAAATGATTCAATATTTCTTCATTCAGAATGTTTTCTTAGCAACTCTTCAAAGTACTCTGTCATCAGAAATATTTAGAACTTGAAATTTTGCCTTTAAAATTCATTCCCTGATGAAACTGGAATGAAAATACAGCAGGAATCACTGAAATATTTGTACCTAGCATGTTAGAAAGAGTATGTAGCCTATCAATCTGTGCTGATAAGAATGAAAGTATCTTTCTCATCCATAATGTCAAAAATGGAGCTGTTTAACTTTACATTTATTTGTGAGCCAAAATCTTGGAATCCCTCCATCTCAGAATGCAGATGGCAGTTTTATCTTCCTATCTGCTGGTTCAGTCTGGTAGGGAGACTGAAAAGGAAATAGCAACACTGCCTGCACAGGTACTTTTGCATGTGCTTTAACTCATAAAACTGTAAATTATGACATGTTCCAATTGTTTGAAATTTCATAACTCTGAGCAACATGTTAGGAACCTGTAAGTTAGACGCTTTCAAATAGTTTCCTCAGAACATTTCCCACAGTATTAAAACAAAGCATAAAATGAATTCCTGCAACTTTTTTCTGTCTAAGCAACTGCTATTCATATAAAAAGTACAGGACCCTACTGTGTAGCAAGGGGGGGATGCCAAATATCTTTATTTGCACTTAAAATTTCACTAGACATTTCCTTTAAAATCAAATTATTTTGGTAAGGAAGATGAATGTGATTAACTCCTCAAGCCCCAGCTCTGAGGGAGAGCTGTCTAAATCAAAGGTTTGCATTTCAGCTGGCTAATATTTCATAATTAATTGTTTTGCTTTGGTTTTTTTCCACGTAAGTTACATGGGTGAGAAGGAATGTTTGTAGAAACCAATGGCCGCGCGAAGCTGGTGACAAGCACAGTGGAGGGCAGGTGGCAGCTAGCTTCCTGCATGGCTCTGATAGTACACCTGAATCATGAAAAGAAACACTCTGCATACTCAGCTGGTGATTTCTTTGTGGCAGAGATGCTGTGCATCTCCACTCATGCTGAACTGTGAGGCATTTTTGTGATGCCGGCCACTGCTCCCTGGGAGTTCATTGCTTTGATCCTGGGGGAGAAATGCTAGTCATGGATTACCCATCCTCTTTGTATGCTTGAGTATTTCAATGAAACCTTCCTGAAATAGCAGTTGGGGGTAGAAAACTTACAATGAAACCCCAGCAAGCAATCAGGGGGTTGTCATTGCTTTCAGGGAGGCCAAGTCTTGCTCTGACACTGTACCTCTCACTGGCCATCCTAATTAAGACAGTGGGAGCTTTTTACATTGTCCTCAGTGGACTCTGGCACAGTCACGTGTTTGAACCTTGGTACTGAAAAATGAACTTAAAAGGCTGCAAGATTGTTTTCTGAGTTTTGACATAAGAAAAAAACAACATGCTCTAATTCCCCTTCCAGACTTTCAGATCTCATCCTTTATTGATATTCAGCCAGGTGTTAGGTTAATTTTGCATCAAAATAGTAACTTCAAAGAATTCTTTTAAAAAGAATAAAATGAAACAGAAAGAGGAGACTGAGCTGATATTCTCTGTCCACTGCCACTTGGCTCGCTGCCCATTTCTTGTCTTTTATTTTTAATTTGCTAATTCTAATGAGAAAGTGTTTGCATGGCAAGTTTAGAAGGCTTTGGCAATACAAAGCTTAGGACAATCTCATTTTTTATAAAAATGAACAAAGAGCACCCACTCACTCTAAGATTGTTCAATGGATACTGTAAATGAATGAGACATTTATTTTTGTGCCAGCTCAACTACCAGCGTCGAGAAGATTTGCATATATTTTGGCAAGTGCACTACACAAGGTGGTAATAAAATAGCCCTTTTATATTTGAGTCTAATTTACTTTAGTTATACTCATTAAAAATGTGCTTTCACGTGAAAGGCGTCTCAGTAAGGGATATTTTGAAAACAGCAACATCACAGAAATGTTTGCTATATAGCCAGTATCAAGCATTTTTCCACTGAGAAAAAGCATTTTTTTGAGAAGAAATTCCCAGGTTCTATGAATTTAAGATTCCTGGTTTTGTTTTTTTTAATCACTGTTAGGCTTAACATTGCAGGCTTAAATATCATGTGTATTACTTGCTGCTAGCAGCTGTATGTTTTTTAAGCAACATGAAATACGGAATTTTGAAAATAACCCAACCCTCACTCTGCATATTGTCCCATCTTCAGTGACATTACCTACCCAAAGGCTACTCACAGGAAGGCAAAAATGTGCTTTTATTCTATGAAGTATTATTCAGGGTAAAGTCTTTTGCACAAGTAGTGGTGCTCGTTTGGCTGAAGGTGTCATTTCAAACCAGTTTACTTTAAATGTGCAGAAAATTGTGTGACTGAAATGCTTCATGAGCAGTACTTTGGTTTTAACAAGGTCATACCATTATATTTTATTACGCATTAAGAACGTGCTTGAAGTGAAACCCCCCCCGCCCCCCCAAAAAAAGCAACAAGATCAGCACATTTAAACTCAGTAAGCTTAACTAAACAGATTCAGGACTATGTATTTGTCAAACTTGAATAAAAATATCTGCCCGGTGTCACATGAAAATCCACATAAGGATCGGATCTATGGTTTCACTGTATTCCTTAAGTCTTGGGTTTGCTCCTGTTTAAATTGTCTTGAGAAGATATTGGACTGCTAATTCAAATAAGAGAAGAGCAATGAAAAGAATCCTGTCTCTCTCTCAGTTACCTTGCCTCCTTACTGGAGAAAAAAATGCAGAGGATCTAGCTTCCCCACCACAGCAATACAGAGCATCTGTAATACTGAAGCCGTTTCTGAAGAATTAATGATATTTTTCTTCAGAGATAGTAAACAATGTCTCTTTGTGACAAATGCATTACAGGCATACATACCATTTTCATATTTTAATAATATGAAAATAAATGAAAAAAGGTGATTAAACACAAACCTTTGACAGGCTGAATTAATTTTTCATGACTCACAGCTATGAAACCATGCATAAACAGAAAATATTCTAACCTAGAAAAAAAAAAAAGCTCTATTTCTTGTAGGTAGAATGGCAAAATCTGGGCATTATGTTAATACTCTTACTTAGGCTAAGCAGAACCAGTGTCTATAAGAAGCTCCAACGTTTCAATAGGCTCAAGGTGAAGTAATGTGCCAATCACAGGAGAAAAATAAAAAAAAACACCTCAAAATGCATTCCCTACTTTTGTAACAGGTAACCAGCTGCTGCCCTACTTGCATCAGCTGAAATACAATTGTCTTCGCCAGTAATTTCAAGAAGTATAGCATAAACTCTCATTAATGATTCTGAAATGTACTAATTTGGGGAAGTATTATTGCATGTCAGACAAGATACACAGCACCCAAGCAAACATGCATTTCTTTTAGCTAAAATAATATTTAGCTTTATAATTAAAATTACAGGAGAGAGAGAGATCATAAGTTATTATGAAAATATATAGCTTTAATTTGCAGACATATAAACACTTTTGGTACATTACAGACATATGATGCCAGAAATCAAAATAATCAGCTTTAAGCATAACACTAATTTATCTTGTTCACACAGAGAGATTTGATGTAATCATCATACAAAAGATAGTTCTCAGCTCTTAAAATGAAGTGAAAGTGATACATCACCAATAAACCTGCTGCTTTGTTGCAGAGCATAGAGCAATGAATAAATTATCAAGAAAATATGCCACCAGTCTTACAAGTTGGATTTTGGATCTAATCCAAACCCAAGCCAATGAAAAGGAGCCAGGAATGGTCGCCAAAAGTCAGAAATGAGATCTTTCACATGAAATACCAACCCAGAAAGGAACAACAGTCAGAATAAACTAAGTCCTATAATTCCTTAGAATACGAAGCGATTTTTGTTTTCATCTGGCAGATCAGATTCAGAAGTATCACATGAAAAAATCTATTACACAACCAAACTGATGGAGTACTACTGACAGATTGCTCAAAGTACAAAAAGTATCACTACTTCTGTGACAACTGAAGATTTAGCCATTCCCTTGCTTCCTTGCATCTGGCATGTTTACGAGAATGAGCATGGGATTCTGTCTCTATTTGCTGTAGGAAATACTAAATATAATGTTTCCATAAAAATGACCAGCAGGTTGCTGGAGCAAATGATAATGTGGGTGAAATCTGGAGCAAATGAAAGATGATATGTCACAGCAGTTCAGATTCTCATTACAATATCTTGCATTCTTGCTCAACAGGAATTGCACTTCTTGTTAATGCCTTTTCTATCCTACTGTATAAGCTTTACTTGTGAGGTAATAAACATTCTCTTTTTTCTTTTATTACTAGTGCATTTTAATGTCTTTATTCTTTTAATTAGACATACATCGGGACAGACATTTCTTTTTTTTTGGTGGTTAAACGTCTGTATGCCAATGTGTATTTTATATTAAAACCAATATATTTAAAATATACTCTGTATTTCTCTCATGGACAGTACCTCGAACAGTTCCCTGCTCAGGAGCATCTGATGCCCTCTTGTGGTTAAAAAGACTTTTAAAACTTGAGTTTAAAGAATCGGCTTACCTTCCCCTTTTTTATGATCACTGATCTTATTGATTTATGAAAGCTGCAAATGATGTCCATGTCTTTATAGACGGGGTGCTAGCTGTTAGTTACTAAGGTTTCATAAAAAAGCTGTACACTGAATTTGAATTTAAAAAACTGTAAACAGCTATTTACAATTATAATATTATTAAGTTATAAATTAGCAGTCCTTCATTGCAACCTCTGTCAATACAACCCACAGCTAAGCATTTTAGAGTTGTCCAAGGTTTTTCAGATGTTGGATTTATCCACAAAGAAACGTCAAATGTTAGAAATCTCCATCGGTTTCTTCTCCAACATGTGCAGGTTAATTCTTCCATTTAATGGGATTTGTACTTCCAAGGTTTCTTCTGCTCTGTGATGCTTTTTCCCTTTTCTTAGACAGATGTAAATGCCCATCCCTGTTACTAAAGCAATTGAACCCAAGCTTATTATTGACAGAGCTACCAAGGTAGGCATGCAGGATGCTGACTCCATTTTTTTATGTGTAGGCTCTATCGATATTTGCGGCTGCTTTTCTTCTATACTGATATCAGGCTCCTTTCTTAACAAACTTTCAATGTAGCTCTCATTGCTAACAGTGTCATTGACGAAAAGGTTCACCATGACAGTAGAATGGAGAGGTTCTGGATAGCCGTGATCACTAACTTTTACAAGCAGCCGATAGAGGCCATAGTCATTTCGCATCAGTGACTCTTCCAAAGTGATATTACCAGTTTTAGGGTCAATCCTAAATGACTCTGGTCGAGGGCCTCTTCTTCCTATGATGCTATAAGCTATGACTGCATTCATGCCAGTGTCCTTATCCACAGCATAGACCTCAGTGATGGGAGAGCCAGGAAGGGTAGAAGGAAGGACCAACAAATAAGACATATTAGATTGAGGAAACAAGACCAAAGGGGGGTTGTCATTTATGTCCAGAAGAAGGATAGTTATTTTTGCAGTAGAAGACAGGGCAGGATCACCACCATCAACTGCTTCAATCCAGAGAATGTAGGAGCTTTGCTGCTCCCTGTCCAGGGAGACTTTAGCTCTCAAAACTCCTTTTCCGGTATCTATGACAAAAATATCGCTTCCATTCAGAACTGAAAGGGCAACCCATCCATTTTGCCCTGCATCAGCATCTGTGACACTTATAACTCCAATTTCACCAAAACCTGGAAAGTTTTCTGGCACAAAAAAGCTGAAATCCTTATTGATAAATCTTGGACTATTATCATTTTTATCCAATACAGTGATGGTGACAGTTGCTATTGATTCTCTTGGAGGGAACCCAGAATCTACTGCTTTGACAGTATATCTGTATTTCTCTTTTTCTTCTCTGTCCAATTGGGTGGAAACTGTAAGAACTCCTGTGGTTTTATCTAAAGAAAAATAGGAAGGGGCATCAGGCCCTAAAAAATAGGACACTTGCCCTCTTTCTCCACTGTCAGCATCTGTAGCATGCAGTTTGGTCAAGAAAGCGTTGGGAACATTGTTCTCCTCAATGGACAATTCTATCAGCTGTTGAGAGAAAACTGGCGAGTTGTCATTGTCATCTAGAACCTGTACTTTGACTATTTTGTTGACATGAAATCCTTCTGAGTTCCACGCAACTACAGAGATTTCATACAGCTGCTGTGTCTCATAGTCCAAAGGCTTTGTAGTCTCTAACAGGTATTCATTATTGTATGGCTTGTATGGTGAAAGTCTGAAAGGCCCATCACCGTCCAAATAGCAATTGACTTGGTATTTTTCATCAGGGTCTTTGATGGTAAAAAATGCTATCGGTGTGTTGATAGGCTCCAGTTCCTTTAAGTACACCACCCCTTCTGCTTCATTAGCTATGAAACGAGGGACAACTTCTGGTGGCCTCATCATGACTTTGATGATGGTCACTAGCACTGTGATCACGGCAGGGATACAGCCAGGACCGTTGCCCAGTATGATCAGCCTGTGGAGCCTTGGAGTGTCCCCATCAACTCTACTGGAGAGCGTGATGGCTCCTGTGCTTTCGTCCAGATGGAACAAGTCTCTAGATGGCTGGGGGACCTTCTGGCTGTAGGAGTAGGTGATCTGGGCATTGGATCCAAGGTCCATGTCTACTGCATGGACAGTGGCCACATGTGTCCCTAGACTGGAATTCCCATAAAGAGTGACGTTGAGCTGCGAGTCGCTGAACTGGGGGCAGTTGTCATTGATGTCGCTGATGCCAATAGTGAGGGTGGCACTGCCCACGAGCGGAGGAGTCCCCCCATCCTCAGCAACAATGACTGTGACATACTCCTCTCGTGTCTCCCTGTCCAGAGCCCCCATGACAATCAGGTAGGGAGTCCTCTCTCCGCTCTCATTCTCCTCCACATCCAGGGTGAAGACACCATAGTTATCTCGCAGGCGGTAGGTCTGGACACCGTTGGTCCCCACGTCAGGGTCAAGGGCAGGGTGCTCGATAGCCAGGCGGGTGTTCACAGGTGCATTCTCAGGCACCGAGAGGCGAATGTGGGGCACCGGGAAGCGGGGTGCATTGTCGTTGACATCCCGGATAGCAATTTTCACCTTCACCAGGCGGAAGTACTCCTGTGGCAGCACCAGCACATCCAGCAACAGCAGGCATGACTCGGATGAGGCAGAGGAGGAGGAGGAGGAGACAGCAGCTGCTCCTCCAAAGATGGTAGCCCCACTGCTCTCCACGCACAGAGCTTCCCGGTCGATCTCCACAGCCGAGGTGTGCAGCTCACCAGAGCGGTTGTCCAGCTGCACGTACTGTCCCCCCAAGCCACGGGAGGCCAAGGTGAAGGAGAGCGGGGGCTGGGGGGCTGCAGGGTGCTGCCCACTAGCTGTTGGCAACCGCAGGTCACGGGCCAGGCTGCCGATGAGCACCCCAGCGGGTAGCCCCTCGTTGAGGCTGTAGAAGAGCTCAGTTGCGCGGCTGTAACTGGCAAAGCAGTTGAAAGGTCCAACGAAGAGCAGGAAGAGGAGCAAGTGCTGGGGAGAGAGAGGCACAGGGGTGTGGGGAGAAGGTGTTATTAGAGAAGGAGGGGAGCCAGGAGGCAGCCCCCACACAGACTTCGCCCACTGCCTCCCCCACTGCCACTGCGAGCAGGGAGTGCGGCATCTGCAACATGAAGCCACCCTCCCTGCCCCCTCCCCCCATCTTCTGCCCGTAGTACAGCAGCTACTTCCAGGGCATCGCCCATCTGTACTCACCAGTCA
>VZSZ01005919.1:52541-175479 GCA_013398815.1 Ibidorhyncha struthersii | reverse complement strand
AGGCTGAGGGGAGACCTTATCACTCTCTACAACTACCTGGAAGGAGGTTGTAGCGAGGTGGGGGTTGACATCTTCTCGCTAGTAACAAGCGATAGGACAAGAGGAAATGGCCTCAAGTAACACCAGGGGAGGCTTAGGATGGATATTAGAAAAAATTTCGTCACTGACAGGGTTATCAAGCATTGGAACAGGCTGCCCGGGGAAGTGGTTCTGTCAACATCCCTGGAGGTATTTAAAGGATGGGTAGCCATGGTGCTTAGGGACATGGTCTAGTGGTGGTTTTGGCAGTGTTAGGTTAATTGTTGGAGTCGATGATCTTAAAGGTCCCTTCCAACATCGATGATTCTACGGTTCTGTGACTCTAAGATACTCCCATCTGGAAACTGTCAGGGGAAAAAAAAAAAAAAGAAAAAAATCATGTTTTCCTTCTGTGGAAAGATGTTGTGATGTGGATGTCAGCGGGCAAAGCAAGAATTAAAAGCTGCCGCAGTTTAAGGAGCGTTGCCGAGCCCTGATGAGTAGTGAGCAGCTTGTGTCTGCACAACATGAAAGTAGTGCTTTGAGGAGTTCACAAGTGTTTGTTTGGTGGAAGGTGTGTGTGAGAGCACCAACTGCAATTTCCTACTGGCTGGGAACCCGAAGGTCCCCTGCGGCAGAAATTTACGTGCTCTCATTTTATAGTCACCAGTCACTGTTGGCTAGGTTATAAGTCTGCCATAGAACTAGACATGAAATTATCAGCACTCAGGAAACTTTGGAGAGTGCAAGACCAATTATACATTTCCCTAACATCTTGGACTATCAAAAGGATAGCTAACCTGCCCTGTGTTCCTTACACTGGCTCTCTGCAAGGTCTCAAACGGAATTTGAGATGTCTGTCTTCAGCCTTGACACATTTAATTGTGTGGATCGAAGCTATTGCTGATGGTTCAAGTATTGGGACTCTGGTAGGCAGTTGCATTTGTCAAGCAGAGTGGAGCTGCCCCTCACAAAGGTAAAGTTTGTACAGGAGACTGAACTCTCTCAATCACATGGTCTGAATACCACCTTGAATGTCTCCACGCTCCATGGCAAGCACAGCGTGCAGGCATTTGATGTCAGCTTATGTACTAAAAACATGTAAGACAGCAAAAATTTTGCCTTCAGTCAAGACAGAAAATACTCGTTCCCTTTTCCTTCTAGAGCTCCTTGAGACAAACTCCACGAAATGGAGGAACAAAAAAAAAGTAATTAGAATCCCAATCCAAAAGCAGCCCTATGCCCAAATCTTGGAACACTGCATCTTTCAAAAGCAAATCATAAGTGAAAACTACAGAACATATTGTTTAGTAACTCTTGGGATGTTCTTGGATGTTGTGATGATCAGGGCAGTGGCACAAGCTGAATAGAATAGAATTTAGAATAGAATAGAATAGAATAGAATAGAATAGAATAGAATAGAATAGAACAGAACAGAACAGAACAGAAATGAGAACTTCCAAGACTGACTTCCTCCAGGGCAGTAAACAAATCATATTAATTCCTTTGTCTCATATCCTCCATCCTTGAAATATAAATAGCACAATACTGTTTCTCTGAATTAGAGTTTTACCCCATTCTTGCTAAAGTCAGTGGCAGCGGAATCAGACTCTGTTTTATTCAGTGGATCTCATCGAAACATACTATGATTTTAATATCCATTTCATCCCCAAAATGTCATTAGCACCACAATAATCATGTGTGACTTAAACAGTAAAGCATTAGGGTACTAACAAAAGCCCTGGCTATATTTATTATTCACTAATCTCTAGGGTTTTGAAACCACTCAGTATGTACTGCCCTTATACATTGTTTATGTCTTTACCATTCAATTCTAGCACAAATAGAACAGGCAATACAGTATATGCAGTTCAGAGCAAACACGTGTAATTTAAGCAAGAAATCAAACTACCCAAGTCCTTTACTAAACTCTCATCCGTGTGCACTGTTCTGCAGATTGCTCAGTGTGAAAGGTGCCCATAAACCCGATCCTGTTTAAGTTAGTTTATCTGGACACGACAGATGCTTTTAGTTGACTCACATCTGCTCTAATTTTATTCATTTCAACGGAGAAATATTGACTCATTTGGATTTCGGTCAGATTTTGACAGTGATTTATGTGAAGTTTGAATTTCATAGTCCGATTATAAACTTAGTTTTAGTGAATCAGTAGGCTTCTTGCGAATGAATCTGAAGTCCCTATCAAATTCTATCTTTATCCCCCCCCCCCGGCGATGTCTCAGTTTATCTGCCTGTCCTCTTATCCTCTTGAAATTACTGACCTATTACTATGCCATTCTTCTTAACCATCACAGGCACTGCATTTCCCTGAGGCCTCTGATAGGGCAGGCAATGCCTCTACTATTATAGTATTCAGGTTTTCATTACAAATGAAATGCACTTTATTTTATTAAAGCACAGGTGTAACAGCAGAATTAAAAGTTTCTGGAGCAGCTGGTGCCTCTGTACTATTTTACTTTGTTAGACATCAGCAACATCTAATAAGTCTTAAAGGCTCTTTAAAGACTAAAATGTCCAATAAATCTTCTGTTTAAGGAGAAGTACTCTAGCTGTGTAGGGGATATAGGATGAGGGGTGGGAGAGAAGAAGCAGCGCAGAAGAGATTCAAAATCGGCACATTCATTCCTGGCATTTTTTGGGGGGAGAGCCGCTTCCAAAGTCCCAGGAAAACATTAACTGGTTTCATTATATTTCTATATTCTGTTATGTTTTCTGGGGAAAAGATGTTAGTAGTTTATAAACCCAGTCCCATTCGATCACATTTAGCTAAACATATATTTTTAACTTGCATTTTACTACATCAGATCTTATTATCACTGAATATATCCATATATTGGGACTGTACCTAAGATTCTGGTTTCAATTAGTGAATTAAAAGGAATAAGTAGGAGCACTGCTGTGGGATTCCCAACTGTCTCAGGTAAGTTACAGAGCACAAGACTGAGAACAAGTGACAAGCCATGCAAGAAGTGTCATAGTTATTTATAAATACATTGAAAGAAGTATGTTACTGCTATGGTAAAACAGAGGATTTATTTGGCTTTATTAAGGTGAACACAGCAGTATTGATACTCAATTGAAATGCCTTGGTTTTGTGGGCAGTGTTCCAGTGGCAGATGAAAGTGCTTCCAGATGAATCATTCAGGACCATCACTTTCGAAAGGGAATCTCAAATATATATTTTGGGTTTTTTTTGGCACAGCTGGCAGCCCTGACCAAGTTTTATAAGAGATGGGGCTGCAGGTACGTGTTGTCCCCTCACTGTAGCAGAGAGCTGTCCCTGTTATAGCCTGCAGTTCTGCTGAGGAAGGTTGTGGTGTGAGATTCCCCGTCAGTGAGATTCTACTGATTCAGCTGACGAACTTGGTAATACTTTAGTGGGTGTGACCCTTTGAGCTGGGTGCTTTTCAGCAGGGAAGCACTCAAACTGAGTGAGAGCACTGGTGTTGGTATTGATTCCTAGTCACAGTAAAACCCAGAAAGGCACAAGACTAACAGACTGCCACTTCTCTGAAGAGTTTAAACTGCAAGAGATACAGGGCAAGTAAAGGAGATGCTTTTAACTGTTAGCGATATGAACTTTTTATTGCTTTGCTGCTCAGTAAGGAAAACGCCTTCTGCCCTGAACCTCCTGTGCAGGATAGTGGATTACAGTGTGAATGACTCTGCATATCAGACAGTGACCTTGCCTGCAGAAGTACCGAGCATGTGGTGCTCGCATTCGTACTGAAAGCTGCCATCCTTCCATGTCACTGTAGATCAGACCTAGCGTGATCATCCTGTTCTCAGCACAGAGAGGGAGAGGGCTCTTGGCACTGCTTGCCCTTATGACACTGAAAGATGGTAAAAAACTGTGGGTCCAGCTTGATAAAAGCAGCAGTGGAGCTGGAAGCTGGATGACTCTTTGGAGTTTATGTCGCTCAAATCTCCAGTCATGCTTTTAAAGAGCTGGTCCTTGCAAGATCTCGCAAGGTGCACCTGCAAGGTTCTGCTCAGCAGTCTTTCATGAACAAAAACCCTGCTGCCGTCCTGACAACCTTACAAGAAGGTAGCTAACATGTGAAAGGGGTTTCTAAACTTAAGAAGAAGTACCCCACGAGACAAAGAGGTGTTTGATAGGAAGGCTAACAAAGGTGGATGAGATTTTCCTGTCTAGTTGGCTTAGCGTCTATTGGGGACTTCTGCGTTGAAGTATCATAAATTTGAGGTGTTACAGACTGGCAGGGAAAAGAAACTTGGAAAAAAAGCTTTCTCCGGTCTCTGAACCAACTGCATTTGATACATTTGACCAACTTCTCCTCAAGTACTTTTGAGGTTTCATAGAAATATGGTTATGATATTGTGCATATGTCTCCATATGTTTTGCTCATGTCTCTGTTTATCTGGAAAAATGCCAAAATATTCCAGCAGTGAGAAAGATTGCCTTCAATGTATTTCTAGTCTGATCACAACTTTATTTTCAAAAGGAAAACTAATTTAAAGTTTATTAACTAAGCATAATTTTCTAAAGGTAAGTAGGAAGGAAGGATTTAACTCAGATTATATTCCAGCACATCTTTTTTTACCAGTGTTTTTTACATTGTATTACACAGTGTATTAACATTTGCTTTCACTGACTTCTTGTGTCAGGCTTAAAATAATAATGATACATCTTTTGTTTCATACAAGCCAAAGCACAGGCTGAGGTACAGTACTAATGTGATACTGCTAAAAATTATTAATACCATAAGTCTTTCATTACGGTCCTTATCACATTAGTTCAGGGAGAGCATTCCAGCTTCTGCTAGCTCACTTTCTACATAATGCCTGCAAGTTATGAGAGTGTCATGAATATGTAGATATTTTTTAATCGGCTTCTTATTGACATTAAGCCATGGCTTCTGAACTGAAGTTACGACTTCTTGATGCCAGAGATCAGACCCGTGAGGAGCACGCAGCTCCCAGCCATGGAGCACAATGCACTGAAGGAGCCCTATGATACGCTAGGTAGATACACATGTGGAGTCATGTGCCTGTTGGGCTCCATGTGGGCTACTGTGTGTGAGGTCGTTCCTCTAAGCCAACTAGCCACAGCCTGCAACCCCATTTCATTTTCTGAGGTGGAAATGGTTAGAGAGTGGATATAGTGAAGTAATGCGGACCATTTTTTCCTTTGACTGCTGCAGCTCCAAATATATTCGAGCTTCTCTTCTCTTAGTTTCTCTGGAACAGACATTTGTATATCTGTAACCTCGTCAGTTGAACTGCCTAGCTTTGCTTGGAAATACACACAAGATGTTGTAGTTTCACCTGAGGTCTTTGGCTACGTAGGACGAACATTTGCTTCCTTGACAATAAATTATTTGGAATTTTCCAGGGACCAGATTCTGTCATCTTCCCTCAGTCTATATTGTTAAGAATTCTTAATGAAGATGTTAGCTCTAATTCCCTCATATTAACTTATTCCTTACTCACCAAAAATTCTTAAAGAACCCCTAAAGCTTTTTGCTGAACACAGGATAATTGCTATGTGATCTGGGATTTGGGCCAAATTGCTTCTTTTATTAGGACAAGTGAATTGACCAACTCTCAGTGGGATTTAGAACATTTTTATGTCTGTGATGAAATGAAGATAGTGAAACCAAACAACTTAATGCGTAGCCAACTTTTTACATAATGGGAAAACATATTGGCTCTATGCTTCAGAAATCTTGCAGCTGATAGTGGCTTTATTGTTCATATTGTCGCTCTGATCACTCAGCTCCCTACTGAGATAAGAGACAATAGTGTTTTCTCTGCAGAGGCCCTGGGTTCACTCGGCAGAGCTGAACAAACGTCAGCAGCCAAACCTACTCTGAGGTTTATCCAAACACGGATTTTCTGGAGTTTGTAAAAGCATTTGGTCACATCAAAATCATACTTCTGTCTTGTTCAACTTTCATATGTAGTAAAAAGAGAGGATTACGCATTAGAAAAGGTGGGATTTGCTTGCTCTGACTTTGGTATCTGAAAATAACGCACCCAGTCTAGGCTCTTTTTTTGCTTCCTGAGATACAGACATTTCCAAGGTTTGTAACTGAAAGAGATAGGTGTCTAAAACAAAAGAGAGAAATTGCTCTCTGGATGGCTCTCCAAACTAAAAATGCGGGATAGAGTGGATAGCTCAGATACAGATGTTTACATTTTATCTGTTTAAAGGTGGATTACAGAGAATGTGCTGAATGTGTAGCCACAATAGCTACATTGCAGATGTGACTTTAAACCATACTCTTTGAATAATTAGCAATCTACTTTGAAACCACTGCAAAATCTGAAGAGACTTAAGATTGGACACTAGAAGCACACTTCTCACAAATTACCAATCAAGAAATATTTATGGATGTTACTTCACAATCATTTTAGACAATAATTATATCTGATAGGAAAAAAAAAATAGCAATCTATTCCTAGCGTAATTTCAGAAAGTCAAAAATCATTGTATATGTTCTTTTTTATGAACTATTAGCTTTATTCACCAAACACCACTTTTTCTTCATACATATACAATTTAACTCAGGTAAGTGAAGAAAATAACTTGTAGGAAGATGATGTTTGAAATTTTTACCCACAATAGGATAGCACTTTTATTTGACAAATTTGATTTTTTTTTTATGCAGCATTAAAAAGTTAAATTTAGCGTTTGGCTTCTTTCCTCTTCCCAGTGCTGCACATCTCTAGGGCTCCACATAATACCCATTTAATTCAAGAAATCAGAAACTCAGCAAGCAGTTTAATAAAAGTCAAAAGGCATTTCCTACAGCATAGAATAAAATCATCTAGTGTTTTACTTCTTCATATAGTGAATTTCTTCAGGGAAAAAACAATTTTCTTTTTTTTTTGTTAAAAAATGGAAATGCATAATTCATGGAAAAATGAGCAACCTCTACACAAGGATAAAACCTTTTTTTGCCTTATTCCGGCTAATATTGGATTGTGAATGAAATAGCAATTTATGTAAATTTCTGTTTCAAACTTTATTTTAGTAATGTACCATCTAATGTGGCAGTGTTAACAGCTTAACCAAGATGTTTGTTAGTGTTTTCTGACTCCTTAGGGATATAAAAAGCTCAATTTCAATTGTCTAGCCAATGAACAAGAGCACAGAACTTCTAGCTGGAATAGCTTTTACATGGTATATTGCCCTTCTGGTACTTCTCTTCAAAAATTGATGTATGCATAAATAGTACCTCTATGTATAGAATATGTATTGTAAGTAAACAGACTGAGAAGATCTTGCAGCAGAGCAAAAAATAACAATCCAAGAAACCCTAAAATAATGGAAACTGAATACATTCTGATTTGAATAGTGTGCATCATGCTACAAAGACAGAAAAAAAAAAGTCCCTGTTGTATTTTCTGCATATTACTCGAGGTAGTTTTCCACATATGGTCATTGACATTAAAATACTTTTCTTGAACGAATCTTTCATTTTATAATAAGTAATTTGTTTAAGTTTTAAAAACATTCAGCAATGGAAAGATCAACACAGGGGAAGATATACTTGCTAAGTGAACTATGGAAAAGAAACTTTTTTTTTTTCATTTCCTATCCAATATTAACTCAGATCTCATTCTGACCAGTCTGAAACTTTAAGGATTGCCCCTACACTTTTACTGAGTGAAAGTAGAAAGGTCAGCCTCTGAAAGAAATGGTTGGTACTGTGTTAACTACAAATCTTGTTACTGAAACCATTTTGTGGATGTATAAAGATCCTCAAATATAAATATGTGTGATATGTATGCCATATATATGTCCAGCATATATGTTGCTAGTTGTTAGTGAGCAACTTTCCTCCTTTGACTTGGATTGCCATGCTTGACCTCCTGAAATGGCAACATCCGTCTCTCACCTGTCAGCTTTACACAACCTGATACTAGCTTTTATAAACATAAACGCAGTTGTTTCTACATATGTGTAATGAATATTGATATTTTTATTGTTTTTTTCAAAGACATAAAATTATCTTTGATTTTCTGCACAATTGTCTATTGATTTGTATTTAGTTATTTGACATTACATTCATTACTTTCTAGTTTTATGATTATAGTTTTATTGTCACCAAAAGCATAACCAGATTAAAAGCTGGGCTTTCTGATGTAGACTGATATTTGTGTGTGTGTGTGTGTCTTGGAAAACGGAACATTAAAAAAATTGGAAATGTGGTATTAAGTGTTGCTAGTTCCAGTCCAGGTCAATTGTTATTATGGGTCAATGGAAACAATAATAGTTATTACAGGTCACTGAACTTTGTAACGCCAGTGGCTTTATACTCTTCAGAGGCTATTTTCAGAATTTATAAAAGGAGTTCAAGTTCATGATTTTTTTCGTCAGTAATTTGTACCCATGGCTACTTTCAAAGTTGAGGTAATTTTAAAAAGGAATCTAAGCATAATGTAAGTTGTTTTTTCAGACAGGGAGAAGCATCAAGAACTCCCACCAACCTAGAATGGATGCCTGTTCTCCCTTTACAGTACTTGAGAAGAAGTTCATGCCACAGAGTAGAATTCAAAACAGCTTGTTGGTAGATCGGGGAGCCATTTAAAATTATCATGGTCTCTGTGAAGTGCCTCAAGTTCACTCAAGAGAAATATCACACAGTTTTAACAACCAAATATACTTTACATCTGGCCTGGTTTGCTTAAATCTGTGGATTGTCACGACTATCCACTGGACAACATCGAAGGCTCGAAAGAGCCTTTTACTCAGCAAAGAGGCCTCAACTTTCCCTGAGGGATCAAGGAAGAGGAAACGTCTTTTTTTTCAGGACTCAGGTAATGCAGATAAGCTGCTGCTCCATTTTTGTAAAATGGGCTGATGTTAGAGGCTTTGCCAAGGAAGGTACTTTCAGGAGTTCTTTCTGAGCCATCTATGCAAACTAAGAGAATATGTTTCCATGTAGGAAGCTAATGAGTGTGCCTGAGGAGGACTGCTTAGGAGTTAGCAAGGTCTTAAATGTTATTTTTTAGTTAAATTTTGCTGGTTCCACATTATATGCAGAATTTAGGTGATTCCCTTCTCAGGGCACTTTTCAGGTTGGATTCCATTCTGAGTTTTCTAACTTTCTACTGGTCACATGTATATTCCTCACGTGTGGTCTGGGCAGGCACCTGATCATTACATTTCTTGATCAAGACCTAAGTACCTCACGTGGCTATGTATTTTGTCTCAAAGCTGGGTCTTACTGGGTTCCCAGGAGGGCCAGCAAGTGACCTTAGCACTGCAACCCCGGATCACACACGCAGCTTAACTGCTGGCACACCATCTTGGCTCTACTTTGGACTATTGGTGCTAAAAAGATAAATCTAATGTTGCTGGGGCTAATTAATAAAAAGTATAAGTGCATGCTCATTGGTCCTGCATGGTGGGGGATAGGACATGGATTGCTCCTTGATCCTTCTATATTTATCAGTGCAGATGGAGGCACTCGGTACACTTCCTCTTAAGAAGACTGTGGGGATGTGGAAGGTGGAAGGGTTCCAAGCTGACTCAAGACAGCATATGTGCTATTCCACAGACTGCAGTATATAGAGCTGGAAATTTCATGTGTTGGGAAACAGGCAGAGAAACTTCCCTCATTAGAAGGAAGAAGAGGCCAATTAACTTCACTTGCTACACACAACTAAGATGACTGCCATCTTTGCAAATATTTTATGCTGTGCCTCAGAAGAATGCCTGAGAAAGAGGGGATTTTTGTCATCAGGTGAGACAAAAAAATTATTACAATTTTAAAATACCTGATCTGAAAAGAGCCAACTCAATATCTTGCCGTAGTATTGAGTTGGCGGAAGCTTCAGTAGTATGTCATCCATAGAAAGAATGGTCAATATCAGATAAATATTATCAATAGCACAGGAGTCAAACACGGAGAGACAGGCACTAAACAACATCTTTATCCTGCTAATTTATAACCTTTGGTACTCCTACTTTAAGAAAACCAAACAAAACAACACAACCAAATCCAAACCCTGCAAAACCTTCTGTTTTCCCAAGCTGTTATCTTTCTTCCTGAAGAGACAGCACCTTCCCTTGGCCTCCTGCTGCTTCGGTTAATCTTTGGTGATTTGAAGATAACTTCATTGCATTTTCAAATAGTTTTTATTAGTATTTTGTTAGAAAGTTAAAGTAATTCCTTCCCAGGGATAACAGGAAAAAACTAAGAACAAAGCAACTTCAGAAAAACACAGTTATTTTTGATCACAGCATGTGATGGCAGAAGAGGCAAAGTAGACACTAGAAATAGGCTGACTGAGGGATGTGCCATATTGTCACATGCATAATTCATTTTCCAGATAACGTAAAGCCTCGTATATAATGTTTCTTGAAAATAAGTATGAAGATAAGCAACATTCTTAGGTAATCCACTCATGCTGTACACCAGAAGGAGGAGAGAAATCTATTCCTCTTTGCACGGAGGGAAGAGGTTCTGACAGATAAACTTGTACTACCTGCATACGCTAATAAATTAAACTTTTTTGATAACCTTGAGTTATACGTAGGAAAATGTTGTGACTTTCAGAGGAAGATTGTGTCTTCTCACAACACCGCTGTGTTTATTTATATGCATCCAAGACAAAAATGTCTCTGGAGATTAGCATTCAAAAATGGTTTGACTGTTCGCACTTTGCTCTGACAGCTTGGAGCAGTGGATCTGTCCATCTTAAAACAATATCTCTAGGTTAAAGTGATCAGAAATGTGATAGTATCAGGTTTCAGTCATGAGTGAAGTAATAGACTTTTACATTTTTCATGTGTCTCTAGGGTTCACTTTCTTTCGGTTAAAAAAGATTACAGAAATTGATCACATGACTCCTGACCTCAGATTTCACTTGTAAAAAATCTATCAAATATGACTTGTGTTTATACACCATAACTTTGCACTGATTCATTCAGCATATTAAGGTAACAGATAACGTTTAACATCCATAGTGTTTTATGTTGTTCCTTATCTGGACATGCTTGTATTCATTTATTTGTTTTTTATTTATTCTACGTGTTCATCAAAATGAGTAAATTTAATATCTCATTGTTGTAAATCATAGCAGAAACTCCCACAGACAAGTTAATTTTAAGTGATAATACTGACATGCAAAGTAAGAGTTTAACAATGTTCTCCATGTACTTTATCTATTAGATGATGAGCTCATGGCCAAGTACGGATGTTTCAACTCACCTAGCATCCCATTCTTTTTGATTGCATTGCACATCTGTTTTCTTACAGTGTTTATGCAGTGGGTATAATGCAGCTAAAAGGCTAAGAGCTTGATAGGTTAAAGATAAATACTAATTTTTTAATCTTTATAAAGACAATTGGTAGTATCCCACTGTTTACAGCGTCCTCATGCTAGAAGAGCTTTAGTGCATGAATTACTCCAACAACAACATAGTATTATTCTGTTTTAAGTAATGTGAACCTGTGATGCAAAAGTGTTCTGAGATTTGACCAAGATGTCTAACTTCCAGTGGTAGGATTCCTCTCTCAGAACTTTTCATTTCTTAAACATGACCCATTTGACCTGCTTTAGGAACCATCTAGAAACAGACACACACATCTGGGTTTGTCTGTTTCTCCAATTTGACCATAAAGATGACTTGATCAACTCTAAACATTTGAGGTGTTGGAGTCTGGACATAAATATGGACAGATAAATTAGAAGGCAAACCTTTTAATTATCAGTGATCGTATTTTTCTCAACCCTTTCTTTGCGTAAGTTATGCCGCTTCCCCTGACTCTGCATGTGTTTCTTCCAAGTGGTAGATCCATGGCTGTACATTGTTATAATGTAATCCTGCTATCTATAAGCTCTGTGCCTGGCTTATTGGGTTACCACACTTGTGATTGTTGATTGTGCTTTTGGCTTGATATTTTTTCACTTGTTTAGACTTCCTTTTGACACACTATAGCAGCAATGGATTTCAGTGGCAGAGAAGAGTTTGTTTGAAATAAAAAAGTTATTATTTATTCAGGAGACTCTAGCAGCAATCAAAAACTAAATAATAACCTCCCTGGTACTCATGTTACCTTACCTAAAGCCTAATATGGCAAAGGTGTGACAGATTCCATACAGCCAAAATTCTGCTTTCTTCCCTTCCTTTCACTTTGCCTTTGGGCTGACACGCAGTCTCAGCTACTCCATTTGCCCTTTAAACAGTATTGCCAGTGGCTTAGCTCTCAACCATTTTCAAACTCTGCAAGGTGTTTAATCTGAAAAAAAATGGAAATTCAAAGTTTAGGACTCCCTTTCCAATTTTAGATCCCCCTGAATCTAGTAAAATTCATGATTCCATATTGGTGGAAATAAGTGATAAAAGAATTAATGCCAGCACCTGGAGTGCATGGAAGACAACTTCCTAACACAGCTGGTGAGGGAGCTAACTAGGGAAAGTGCTCTACTGTTTGTTAACAGAGAAGGTCTTGTGAGGGATGTAAAGGTTGGAGGTCGTCTTGGACAGAGTGATCATGAAATTGTAGAGTTTTCAATTCTTGGAGAAGCAAGGCGGGGAGCCAGCAGAACTGCCACCTTGGACTTCCGAAGGGCAGACCTTAGCCTGTTTAGGAGGATGGTTGAGAGTGTCCCTTGGGAGATAGTCCTGAAGGGCAAAGGTGATCAGGAAGGCTGGTCATACTTCAAGAAGGTACTCTTGAAAGCACAGAAGGTCATCCTCATGTCCCGAAAAACAAGCCGACGGGGAAGAAGACCAGCCTGGCTAAACAGAGAGCTTTGGCTGGACCTCAGGAACAAAAGGACAGTTTACACTCTTTGAAAAAGGGGGTTGGCGACTTATGAGGAATACCAAGAGGCAGTGAATCTATGCAGGGGGAAAATTAGAAGGGCCAAAGCTCAAGCAGAATTCAGCTTGGCTGCTGCAGTTAAAGATAACAAGAAGAGGTTCTTTCAGTATAGCAATAGAATAAGGAAGACTAGGGAAAATGCAGGCCCATTGATGAGTGAGATGGGTGCCCTAGTGGTGGAAGACACAAAGAAGGTGGAGTTACTGAATGCCTTCTTTTCTTTGGTCTTCACTGCCAAAGCTGTCCCTCATGAATCCCAGACCCTGGAGGCAAGGGGGAAGGTCTGGAGAGAGGAAGATTTTCCCTCGGTTGAGGAGGACTGGGTTAGAGACCACTTGGCCAAGCAGGGCATCCATAAGCCCATGGGCCCTGATGGGATGCACCTGCGAGTGCTCAGAGTGCTGGCAGATGTTATTGCTAGACCACTCTCCATCATCTTTGAAAGGTCATGGGGAACAGGAGAGGTGCCTGAGGACTGGAGGAAGGCTGACATCACTCCAACCTTCAAAAAAAGGCAAGAAGAAGGACCAAGGGAAATACAGGCCAGTTAGTCTCACTTCTGTCCCTGGGAAGGTTATAGAGACACTCGTTCTGGATGTCATCTCCAAACACGGCGAAGAGCAGGAAGGTATTGGATGTGGTCAGCATGGATTTACCAAGGGTAAATCATGCTTGACCAATTGGATAGCCTTCTGTGATGTTCTAACTGGTTGGCTGGATGAGGGGAGAGCAGTAGATGTCACCTACCTTGACTTCAGCAAGGCTTTTGACACTGTCTCCCATAACATCCTCATTAGGAAGCTGAGGAAGTGTGGGCTAGATGAGGAGACAGCGGATTGAGAACTGGCTGTGTGACAGAACTCAGAGGGTGGTGATTAATGGAGAAGTGTCAAGTTGGAAGCCTGTAACCAGTGGAGTCCCCCAGGGGTCAACAGTCGGTCCAATCTTGTTCAATATATTCATCAATGACCTGGAGGAGGGGACAGAGTGTATCTATCTTCAGCAAGTTTGCTGATGATACCAAACTGGGAGGGGTGGCTGACACTCTACAGGGTGGCACTGCCATCCAGCATGACCTGGACAGGCTGGAGAGCTGGGGAGAGAAGAACCTAATGAGGTTCTACAAGAGCAAGTCTAGGGTCCTGCACCCGGGGAGGAAGAATGCTAGGCACCAATATAGGTTAGGGGTGGACCTGCTGGAAAGCAGTTCTGAGGAGAAGGATCTGGGGGTCCTGGTAGATAGTAAATTATCCATGAGCCAGCAATGTGCCCTTGTCACCAGGAAGGCCAATGGAATCCTGGGCTGCATAAGGAAGACCGTGGCCAGTAGGCCGAGGGAGGTCATTCTCCCCCTCTACTTTGCACTGGTGAGGCCGCAACTGGAACACTGTATCCAGTTCTGGGCTCCCCAGTTCAAGTGGGACAGGGAACTACTGGAGAGAGTCCAGTGCAGCGCAACAAAGATGGTTGAGCGATTGGAGCATCTCCTTTATGAGGAAAGGCTGAGAGAGCTGGGACTCTTTAGCCTGGAGAAGGCTGAGGGGAGACCTTATTATTGCTTCTAAGTATCTCAAGGGTGAGTTGAAGGAGGATGGAGCCAGACTCTTTTCAGTGGTTCCCAGTGACAGGACCAGGGGCAACGGGCACAAGTTGGAACATAGGAAGTTCCATCCAAACACTAGAAAACACTTCTTTATGGTTAGGGTGACAGAGCACTGGAACAGGCTGCCCATGGAGGTTGTGGAGTCCCCTTCTGTGGAGATTTTCAAGACCTGCCTGGATGCAGTCCTGAGTAATGTGCTCTAGGCAAGCCTGCTTTAGCAGGGGAGTTGGACTAGATGATCTCTAGAGGTCCCTTTCAACTCTGAAAATTCCGTGATTCCGTGATTCTGTGATTTGAACACTGAAGATTTAGTGGCGTAACTAGGAATGCACTGACCAGCCAGAGCATATACATACATAAAATTACTGGTTTATTTCCAGCATTGCAGGTGAGTTTAAAGAATATACTGCTGTCCCATGATGTCACTTTTCTCTTAATTAAAATTATTTATTTTATTTTCATTAGTACTGATCTACATGCACTTCAGGGACTACGTTTATGGTAGGAAAACAATGAAAACTTCATAATTACCTTGGTGGAAACCTCCCTCCAGTACCTATGTAAAATAGATCATTTTAACATGGTCTAAATTACTGAAATCAAGTTTACCCATGTGTAGCTAAGGTTCTAGAAAACAGAAAGGATTTCTTAGAACTGCTTTTGCAATTTTTTCTTTTCCCATTTCAGGACATTGCTTTTTACTCTGTCATCTTCTAAGGTGAATAATTTTTTCAATTAATATAATTTGATCCTTCAACCAGATATCTAGATATTTCTGGTTTTACTTTTCTGAATGTAGTCCCCTTTGAGTTTCATCTTTTTTTACATTATTTATAGCAAATTTGACACTTCTGTTCTTGTATTTTTATTCTCCATTTCTTAAAGATTGTTTTATCTACTTATTTTAGTTTGTGTTCATTTCCTGCCCTGAATAGTTGTATTAATGAATGTTTCCTAAGAGTTATTATTTTTTCATGTCAGAGTCAGTTTAATTAAAGCAGTGGTAAAACATGTTAATATTTATATATGTTTTGGGGATAAGCAAAATGTTATGCTTTTTGTCTATTTTTATTTTATTATTTTACAAAAGTATTTTTTACCTGTGAAATATTTTTATCCCCTTTGTTACATGAACTACTCTTTTTTATCCCTTGAGAATTTTCTCTGTCCGTTCACAGCATCAACACGTCAGACTGGAGAGATCTACATCTAGATATTCTGAAAATGATGTCTTCCATGGGAGATGGTATTTGCAAAGCCATGTTTAATACTGAATAGTATAATACATAATTTAGTGGATCACACAGGACTCAAGGTACTTTTAACTGGATCACTGCATATCAAATGCCAGTACATATAATACTTCCGTGGCCATCTGAGCTATAATGAGCCAGTTTGACAAAGACCCATGAATTAGAAAAAATGTAAATGCCTGGTGTGTGTGTGTGGACAAAAATTTATTGTATTTATACATTTGTGTTTTGGAGAATGTTTTCTCTTATTTGATTCAGTGCACAACACCTGGTGCTGTGCTGAGAGTTTCATATTGGCCTACATTTAACATTTTCCAATCTCTTTGTCGCTTGTAGAACTCAGTCTTTATCTTGCTATCACAGTGATTTAATAATAATTGGCTTTGCCCTTTTGTCTTTCAGTGACAAGGGGCTAGTCTTTGTGCATCTTTTCCATTTCAGTGTAATGTAATGTAGTCTATCTCCTGCAGTTCACATTAAATAGCTCTTGAGCACAGGCAATCAAATGCAGCTCCTCCTTTTGCCCTGGAAAACCCATGATTTTTAGACTGAGGACTCTTCTTTCAGTCAAATGCTGAATTTCAATCAATCTACATGATTTTCCATTTACTTTAAATAGATAATGTATTCTCCTCATTCTATGGTTTTAGCGTCTGCTTTTCCTACTCAAAGGAAAACGCAACTTTGACAATATAGGACTGGATCTATAAACTGGACTTAGGCTCAGTGCTGAATGCTATGGTACCCTTTAAAAGATGGGTCTCTTGCATTTAGTGACCAGGTGGGTTCTACAGCTTGAGCTCTAAACAGTAGATTTTTAGGGTACCACTTGCATTATCCAGTGAGAAGTGCTAGGAAAATATTTGAACTTATCTCTAGTAAAATTTCACATTTAAGTGTCTAATTAAAAGGCACATATTTTTTTTTACACACTCACAACAAAATTTGCTGCTCTTCTTGGCCTCCTTTCTGCCCTTTTCTTTCAGAACATGACAAGGGAGTAATCTATTTTTTTTAATGTCAGTTTCTTCTCTCTTCACCTAGTTTAAAAATCTAGTAAATGAGACAGAAAAGAAATTTGAGAAAGATGTGTCCCATTACACCTTTTTACTGGTTTTCCACTTCATGCAATTGAGATAGTGGCTGAGAATGTTGTTTGAGATTAAGATATTTTCAGTTTCTCCTCTGAAAGTTGATCCTCACCGGACAGTGTAATGAAGGAAAGAAAGAAAAAGGGGGGAAAACTGGAGAAAAAAATATTCTGAAACTAAAAAGTATGAGACAGAAAAGGTAGTGAAGTAAACTTCCCTTTTGCTCAGCTCAGTGCCCAGGCCACAAGATTATAGATCATTTTCTGTCTGATTCCACAACCATTTGATTAGACCATAAAAAACCCAGCCATACTGTGAATATCTATTGCCTTCTGGTTATAGCAGTACCCATACAAGCAGGAGGAGACATTTAATACATGTATCCTCCATTCCAGGCAAGTACTCAAATCAGTGATCCTTGGATACAAGGAGGTTTTCCTTCCATCTGCAGGTACTGATCTTGTAGAGTACCAGACCAGGTGCATTAGCAACAGAGAGTGAGGCACTCCTAGCTTGCAAATCCCAACAGGGCTCAGATGTGAGACTTCAATCAGGGGTGCATGCCACTTTGAAACAGGGTTCCTGGACCTTGGAGACCTTGTTGTCACAAATTTTACTTGCTCTGCTTTGAAAGATAAGTAAATGTTGCAGGGAATTGAGTAAAGGAGAAGGATGAACATTCACATTTTGGATACAGACAGATAATGTGGCAGCTGAATCTCTTTGTGGTCTTAGCCCTTTCTCTAATTTCTTTATCAGAAGCTCCTGCTGTTTTCCATAGCCACATTTCATTTCTCTTTTTCCTTGGGGCTGTGGACCACAGTCAACTGAGCTTATCTTCACTTAACATTTATCTACAGAGTTTCAAAGGCAAATGTTTTATTTTTTCTGGATTTATAAGCCTGTCCTCTGTTTTTTCAGAAAGTTCTATGATACCTGAAATAATGTGTATAATTAGATAAATGAAAAATAAAGGTAAGATCTAACATACCCGTGAGCTATCAAGAAGCTTTGATTCTTTAATGCACATCTACTTTTGCTATTGCTATGTAGTATTTTTCAAACCTTACATTAAGACCACAGATAATTCATGTGCAAAGCAGTGTAAAAATATGTAAAAACTAATCTGTCAGGCTTTGATCCAAGAGTGATTTACATTTTTCTTGGTATGACTGATTCCTTCTTGTTTTGTTCTCTGACAAGTACTTCCTTCATCAAGCTCTCCACACTCCTGAATCTTCATTCTCAACAGAAATCTTTTTCACCTCACATCTTTTTCATCTATATTTGTTCTTTTCCACTTCCCACAGAATTCCTTTTGAGATCCCCTTGATTTTCAAAGTGAACATTCACTATATTTAACACTTGGAGTTGGAAGGAAAAAAAATAATGTGAAGGCTTGAACTTCTTGTGTACTTACAACAAAATTGGCCACAAAAAACAATACTACGTTACATGCTTCAAGACAACAAGGGTAACACACTGCGAATAGTGATCATATATTTTGGGAATGGAAAAAATGAAGTACGCCTTCCCACACCCATGATGGAGTGGCTGCAAGGTGGGGAACTAATATTTTAGTAGTTTTCCAGAAAGAATCATCTGGAACTGTCAGTGGTTGCACATGCTGTGAGATTCTTCAGCTCTGGATAACATCTGGACATCACAAACACCACATCAGGATTTTGGACACATTTTCTGCACCCAGCACTTTGTCTGTGCTGTGTAATCATGAGCAAGTCACGTTGCCTCTCAGTGGCTGGGCTCTCTTTGCTGTGCCTTGAAATGATAAACACTTCAGGGCAAACTGGGTGGGAATCAATTGCCCTAACCTTAGATCACTCACAATGTCCCTTTGTCATCTGCTGCTGCATCTGTTTCATATCTTCCTGATGGATATCTTGGATAGCCCAGAATACCTAGGTTTAGGTAGTTGATTACTACCGTGACTGCCTCTTACTGAACACTTTGGTATTATATTGCCAATGAGAGTGGCAGTAGCTCCTGGACATACATGCAGGCGAAGAATTCAGCTCCCGGACATGCTTACGAGTGATACAAGCGTTTCTCTATCACCTTGCTGAGGCATGAGTATGGCTAGTGGTATGGTTGCCCCAGGCTTAGTAAAAAGAAGGAATACAACCTGAGCTGAGCATCCACTGTACCATTACAGTATTAGTTATAATGGTACAGCTTTATCTTTCCCCATACTTAATGCTAGCTATATTCTGACCTAGTTGGCTCTGTCTCTTCTGCTTTGCTGTCCAGCTCAGTGATCAAGGGAATGTTAGTCTGTATTCAAGCTGACTTCTGCTAGTAGAGTCCCGATTAATTCTCCTTTTCCCTATTCCCTGCAGCACATCCTTGATGAAGTGATTGCAATACAAGTCTCAATGGTTTACTGAGTAATGAACATTTAAATGATTCAGTCCTTTGTAGGAGTGAAAAAAGCAGATGTTGTCTTATCATGAAAATGGCATAAATTCTGTGGGCACAAAACTACCTATTTTCTGGTCTTTAACAGCTTAAATAAAATGGCACATTTAGTTTTGTCTCTGACTTCAATGAGGAGTACATACATTTTACTGCAGACAGTAACTGAGTGAATTCGGAGCACTATGTCACATGTAGCTTCCATCCAAAAATTCATATGAACACAACAGAGAAAATCTATTTGAGGTCCACTGCATAGACCTTAAAAACAGTGCAATTTATATGAAAACACGAGTAGCTCTGAGAATCAATAATGATTGACATCATCACGTGCAATTCTGTAGTCCCTTTTACCTGACATCTCAAAGAATTTTACAAGTAACTGTAATTAAACTTCACCAGCTCCCTGTACAGTACTGTGAATTTACTACTCCCATACATTTTTCTTTTAAAATGGTAAGCATCACTTTTGGAATTTTAAAGCATTCTGGTGCCCTAAGGAAAATGTAAATAGAGTATTTGGATATAAAGGATAAAGAATCAATATTTTAAAGCTGCAGAGAATGGGTATTTATTGCTCAACAACACAATTTATGATTAGATTTTTAATAGCATTTTCAAAAGTGTTCCATTAATATAGGAACATGGGTCCATTTTCAGAAGTGAAAATTATGTTGGTCTTACAGTGTATGGTTATTCTCTTATACCTCTTATTCTCTTAGAAATCTCACTAACCAATCAGCCACAGTTCAAGATATTTGAGTAGCTTCAAAAATATGGCCCTTTGGAACCTCAGACTAATTACAATTCAATTCAACCTGGGCTTCTAATTACTTAAGTTGCTTTTGAAAATTGAATCTCTGAGTCATTAATGCCCAGATGCTTACAATTATAAAGGCCCTTAACTCCCTCTGAAGCATCAGTTAAGACCCCAGATATCTTTCAGGGTCTGATGTTAAGTATTTTTGGCCAATGTCACCTTGGACATACTAGTACATAAATTGGTGGCTGAGCAGTTTTGTAATGCATGACTCTGAAAGAGAAATTTTGTTCCTTATTGCTGCATTGTGTGAATGTGTACTCCACATCAAAATGTGGATTTTCAAGCAGAAAAGTGAAAGGTGCATTCTACACCATCAATTTTTTCCCCGGTTCTAAAAATATCTAGACCCGCTTCAGGCCTCTATGTCATGTGGGAAACTGTATTATGTCTTCCAGATTTAGAAAAATGTTAGATGAGGAGCCCTTGTGTTTTTAACCATGCATGCAAAGAGTTAACTGGAGCCATCTGTTTCTTCAGGACAGAGTTGAGTCTTCTTGTGAATCAGCTAATTGGAATCTCTCTTTCCCTGTCAGCTTTCCTGAAGCAACTTTTAATATAGTATCAGACACAGGAAGGGAGTACTATTTTATATTTGCATCAGATGTTTTGAAACATTCAAACGCTAATACAGTTGCAGCAATGTTTAGAAGAGGAAAACATGGCAAGGAAAGGAGCAGAGAACATACGGGATTTGTCTTTGAAGTTGTTTAGAAAAGATGGTTAATTCTGCATGACCTTCAGTGTGATTGTTTTATGAAAAGATGGTTAATACTGCATGACTTTCAGCATCATTGTTCTACGCACCAATGCAAAGAAATAATTTTTTTCTTTGTTTCTAAATAAGGAGACATGCTACTGTTGTATTTAAATCACTTCGTATGGTACATAATGCAGTAGGAACAGGCATGTGCTTTTCACACACGCACACTCTCATATACACAGCTGTTATATATTATATGATTGTTGATGAAGTAAAAACCCACTCATGTAACCAGTGAAGCTGATAAAAACACTGTCAGAGAATATTTGCCTTGTCTTTTGCAGGGAATTCTGAACCTAGCTTCCAGCACTGTTGCAGCTCGGGAATGGTTGATAATGTTTATGTGTAGGCATATATATATGTGTATTTTTATATTCATATAATCAGGATTTTGGTGACTACCTAATCCTGACTTGTATGTATAATGTTTGTTTTTATTGATAAATTTTGTGCTAATAGGAGGTTAATTTCTATTACAATAGAAGGGATGTATGTTGGGGAATTATTGTTATTTTGAGTTTCCTGAAATAAACAGACTTTATTCCTACTTAAGTGAAAGCTTGTCATAATCTAGGGAGAAATCTATTTATTTTATTTGTATATAGCAGGCCATCTCTCTCAGTATCCAAGAAATGTAATTGCTGAATTGCATATTCTAAGGTAAGTAGTATACAGCAATGTTAAATGCCGGTACTGCTTGGAGACAAGAGGTCTGCAGCTGTCTTCAAAGCTTGTGTTGCTCATGTGGACTTCAAAGTTTTAACATACTGCGCATGACAGAACTGGAGTGATTCACAGCAACAGCAGGAGGTGTTAATAGCACCTTTTATATGTGACTTTCCACATATTTCAGGAAACAGAAGATAATTGACGCTTCAGGATCTCAGTGGGAAAACTGACCTAATTAGTCTTTATAACCTGAGATTTTGTTCTTCCAGGTGGGAGAATTCATAGAGTTTTCATAATGACTTTTTAAAAAACAATAAAAAATTGTTCATTGAATTAACAGAGATATTTTTTTTTTTTTTAGTTATTTGTTAAATACAAAGAAGAAAGATGTGTAGCAGTTGACTCCCAGAGAGTAAAGAATGAGTAACTATTGAACAAGATACAAGAGGAAATCTTTCTGTTGTTTTTACAGACTTGATTAAGGCAATCCTGAAAAGCCCACAAAACTCCCTGATCTTGCTTACACCAAAGAAAATAAAAGTCATTGGCAGAGACATTTTTTTTAGTGGTGACAGTAAACATCCCATCTATTTTTCACTCATCCAGCAAACCAAATTTGGAATTTATTTGTGAGGGGGAAAAAAAAATAAAAAGGAAATGTTTGTTTCTGAATTTATTTAATGTTGGATAATTTCCTTATCAAGCATAGTGTTGGTTGTATTAGCTCATTTTTTTTTCCCTTGAGAGCAGAGTATATATATCATAGTGTTATCTGAGCATGCTACTGTTTATAAGGATGCTCCTGCGATTTTCTCGTATTTGAGTCACTGTTTCACAGGTGAAAAGAACAAGCAAGATAAAATGCATTTATTTAAAAAGTATATAATATAAAATTCTGCTCTAAATAATACACATTATTCTGGCTTATCACCTTTTTTGCCAGTAGGGTAGTGGAAAGAATGAATATGTTTAGGGAAACCGGGGCATGGCTAGGGAATGTGAACATACCAGTTCCTATTTAGGTCTGGGACCTTTGTGTGCTAACAGAGAGATTTCCCAGGAACATGGGATGGGAAGGGACCTATGGGACTGTTGAGTCCAATCCCCAGATGCCCCAGGCAACTACATCCTATAGACTTTCTCATAAGGAGCCATTCCCCTCACGTTAGGCTTTTTTTTTTTTTTTAAATGTTTTAACGATCAATAAATCTTGCAATTTTCAGCTTAGAGGTGTAAGTAACCAATAGAGGTGCATTAAGTCTTGGGTTGTTACTATCTTTCACTTTACGGTTCTTTCTCCTCATGTTTGTCTTAAGCTGTTTGTATCAGGCAGATAGATAGAGATTTCCTCTCAGATTTTTTTTTTTTGATAGGCCAAACACATGTTTCTGTTTGTTTGTTTCCTTGCTTTTAAATGAAAACACACTGGTATGGAAGAGGTTTCACTGAGGGCTAAAAATGTTTTCTATAAAATTAACTTAAATGGACAGACGAGGTTGGGCTGGTAACACTTTCTCCATTGTGGTATCAGTTAATTGGAAAAACAACCCAAATCAACAGTTTGCTTGTTTAGTGACAAGAAGGCAGCTAAATATATGGCTGTTATTGTTCTAAAGCAGCATCAGAGTTGACAAAAGAACATTAGAAATAGTTTATTGTACCTAAGAGATCAACACCTTCTATAAATGCCTGCAGATAATTTTCAAACCTGATCTCCTCCTTCCGAAGTTCGTTACCTAAGGTGCATTTACATAGATCTCCAAAACAACTGCTTGCTCTTTAGTTACAGCTCACTTCCCACAAGCCAAACAGAAAATTACTCTTTACACTTGAGGGACTGCATTTGGATGAGTTGATGGTCTGCCTGAATGTTGCCTTTTAACTTGACTAGGCTGGGTGGGTAGCTGTAGGCTGATAAAATGCTCTCATTTCATTCCTGCTGTTGACTACTCTTCTTTGCATCTCCTTTACCTTTTCTGTGCACAATGTTCTGTTTATTCCTGCCTGTGCTTGAGTAGTCTTCCCCTTTCACAAAAAAAAAAATAGGTTCAAACATCAAACAGAGCATCAGGCAACAGATAATTGTTTCCTGGAAAACCAACCAAGAACATGGTTTCAGGAAGGCCACCTTTTGTTACGATATTTCCAAACCACTATTTCTAGTATTGAAGGAAGGCTGCTCCTTGCTTCATAGACTCCTGGAGACTCAGTAATCAGATTAAGTTGTGAACATCATGCTCTGACAGTGTCACAGGTATGCAGGCATGCCCAGTCTGTGAAAATACTTTCTGGCATGAGGTGGAGGAAAGGCTGAAGAAGCCAGGTCCTATAATTATGGAGTTAAAGTTCATGTACAGATCCTTACACTGTCCACTCTTCAGTCTACATAGAAACAGCTCACAGAGAGGGTACAAGGCCTGAGAAACTCACCAGAAATCTCATCACAATATCCTTAATTTCTGAAAATTTACCCTTTTAAAATTAATCCCCTTTCTTCCAGATCAGCTCTTAGCAAATTAAAATAGAAACATTTATGTCCACCCAATCCAGTTAGAAAATCCACTACCACTGACATTTTCAGGCTTGGAGAAGTCTCCCTGCAGCAGGCATCTGTTCTTGGCCTGTGCTGCTGCCACTGCACCATCTCTCTAGAGAATCTACTAGCAGTCTATTTCTTGCTCTGAAAGGATCTTCAGATTTCTTCTGACTGATGTTTTCCTTGGCACTAGCCCCTTATTCTCCCGCAAGTTTTAAATTTTTCTTTATGGTCTAGTTTGATCTTTGTTTACTCTGAAGTAGCCAGTGGATTATTTGATCCTGCTTTTCTATCTTCTTCTTTCTTCCTTGTTGCTATAGTATCTGTTTTGACCATATAAAATTAAATTGAGTAAGTGCAATCTAAAATATTTAGGAGAGTTATTGTCATGGAAGCAACCTTACAAGTTACATGGTCCTGAGCTTTCTCAGAGAATGATTGTAAGACTTTGAATTTGACTCAGGGTTCTGTGCAAATGCAGAGAACTGAGTAGAAGACTTCTGTAGTTAGTTGCAATAGACAGCACTGGTGATGAAAAAAGCCATTTCATTCTATTACGATGAGATGGGAATGCTGGTTCTGAGTCCCATTAGTCTAGCATGGAGGTCATTAAAGCATGAATCATCAACTGAAATGATGGAACAAAATCTTCTGGACAGTTACAGGTGAAATATTTTTTTGTTTTATTTGATTAGCTGCTAGCTGAGAGAAATTTGGGAACACTGGCAGAAATACAAACATATTTGATGAAGCGAAGAATGTTTCTAGGACTTATTTTTGGCAGAAAATGCTTTTTTTAATCAATAGAACTCAGCAAATAAATCCATGTCTTTCCTAAGATGTGCTTTTCTCAAATTCTTTCATTTGATGCTTTGGGCAGGGCAACCACGATGTGGCCTGTCACTCCTGCACCAATATATTAACCCTTCCTCGTGCTTTTCTCTAGTTTTACTTCATTCTTTCACTGTATTTTCTTCTTCAGAAAATAATTGACAAAACAAAGTTAGCATAAGGCATATGTACAAGTTAAATATTATTAAAGGTCTTGTAAGACTTCTTGTGGAATATGTATATGTCAATGAAAAAAGATGATAAATTTTTCTACTGGTGTTAGATGTATTGAGAACAGACATTTGATTCATGAGAGCCATGAGGTATCTTGCTGGAGACAAGATTTTCACAGATATCTTGAAACTATGTTAGATTACATGAAGCTAGTAGGAAATACTGGTAGTATTCAACAAATGAACTGAGAGAACGCTTGGACTGATGAAACTGGATAATTATCAGTTGCCACTTATTCTTAAATATTGGCTGAAGTTTAGAAAAGATTTGTGGGTAACAGTTTATGGACATCTCAAAGCACAAGCACTTTCAGGGTCCCAGTAGGTGCCTTTACTTTTTTTTTTTTTTCCTTAGGACAATAAACAATTCATTACATGAAAGTATTAAAAGAACAAAGGAGATTCTGGTTTTGTTAAAGAGAGAATATGTCTTTCAGTGCTGCCACAGCAAGATATTATTACTAAGACACTGAAATTTTGGTGTCAATCAGGTATTCACTTAACAGCTTGTTATAGTTTACAGACGGTTGTCCTGACATGTCTCTGTGGGCTTTTAAAGCAAAACTGAAAAACTCATTAGCAGATGACATGCTCTGCTGTTCTGGCATATCTGACTACAAAGATGTATATAAACATCCACCTTTCCAAAATAATAAGTTTTTTATTTCAAATTATGTATACCAATTAGAATTATTCATGAATAAAACCAAATGGTTATACATGTGCATAGCCATACTCTACTGCCTGATTTTTATCTAGCTAAGCACAGATGTGGGTGTGATATTGACTACGAGCACTGTGTGTGGAAAAGAAAAATTTCCTTGGTCTGTAAAATAAGCCCACCTGCAGTCTCTTCCAGCAACTGGAAAAAGTTATATTGTTTATTTAACTGATTTTCATCTTTGAGAAACAATAGAAAAAGGGAGCTTGTAGACTTCAAATCCTATGAAGCAGAAGGTAATCTTTGAATAAATAACTGGTTACTTGAAGTAACTGACAGACAACCTTGGAATTTAAAATACCTCATAGGCATCATTACAGTCATATAAATTGTAAAAGATGAAGAGGAATAAAATAGAGCTTGTGTTAATGTTGAACATTTCAGAAACTTTCTGACATCACCCACTGACAGTGAAGAAGATAAAGACACCAGAAAATGACATTTCCTGCCTAAGCTTTAGTGTTATAAATGAAATAGAAATACAGCAAAAAAATTATAAATGTCTATAAAGAAAATAGAATCTCATATGCAAAATGTTCCAGCAAAGAAATAGTTTAACTGCCAAAGTAGTAAAAATCCAAAATGTATGTCTAATATTCCTTTAAAGCCTAATAATTTCTTTAAATAAAATATAGAAATCATTTAATTGAAGCTTTTTCATATTCTTAAAGCATAATGATGTCATTTATAAAATGAATAAGCACTTTTGTTTTAAAAACTATAAAAAGTTTAACATTGGCATGACTGATCACTAGAGAGACAGCTTAGTGAAAAGATACCAGTTTTTAGATTAACAGAGCTACATTGCATTACTATGCCAGGGTATAAACTCCCTTAAAAGTATGAACTACATGGTTTCCTTACTATTGCAAGAGGGTAATTGTCTATATCCTTAGTAGTAAATTTATGTCATCACAGTAACTGTGATTCAATTGGTTTACACTTCTTCTTTGAAAATGAAGACAAAGCTAGCATTGAATTAGCTGTCACAATCAAATGTTTGTGAAATGATAAAAGCACATGTTTTTAATTGCAAATAATGAACGCTGATTAGCATAAAGCAAAAAGCTTCACTGTGAAGCATTAGAAACTCGTTAAATAGTCACAGTGAGGTCACCGCAGTCTCAATAGAGTGGTCATCTTGTAGCAAGGCTGAAAAATAAACTTGACTATTCTTTGAGATATTTTTTATTTGAAATGGTTTTCTTATAGCCTTCATTAATATCAAAAGAACAAGTCAAACCCAAATATTTCTTGGACTGTGTTGTAATGTTAGAAAATAGAAGCTTGATGTGGGACAAATTTAACATAGGCAATTTTTCAGAACTACTTTGCATTGTGAATATTTAACATCCATGCAATTACTTTTCTATAAAAAGTCACATTGGAACATTTTAAATTATAATATTTAATGTTTTCTGTCTTCGCCATTTGGTTATCGATGAATTAACTAAGGTCTTCCATTACTGAGGCACTTATATTTGGTTTCTTCTGATATAAATTATTTGATGGACTAAACATAGTAGGAACAAATGCATCATTTGGCACAGAAAGAAAAAAAAAAACCCAGAGCTTTATACTGTATCTATAGCATCTTTTCCAGCTGCTTATAACAAGATTTTGTATTTTAAGGGTATAGATGATCAAATATGAATTAATGTCTCTTTTTTTCTTGTTGCTTCTTTCTCATGTCTGATTATTTGATTGATATTTATATGGGCTTTCTTTAGTTATGTTTACCAAAATCAATGAGAGTTAATAATATATGTTTTTATTTGTAATGCAATGGTTAATGATAAAAAAAATCCTACAAGGTTTGGCAGCTGTCTGTAATAGGTGAATCATGAACATTAAAGATGGCACAGTTCCTGCTCTGAGGAGTTAATCTGCAGTGGGTGGAAAGAGTAGGAATGATGATGACAAAAGCCAGAAGGAAGGAATTAACAAGGTAATGTTAATTAGATCATGCAGCCAGCTAGTTATTGCATTTCACATTGATACCATGAACTGCCCCTTAAGATCATAGAATCATAGAATGGTTTAGGTTGGAAGGGACCTTGAAGGTCATCGAGTTCCAACCCCCCTGCCATAGACAGGGACACCTCCCACTAGACCAGGTTGCTCAAAGCTCCATCCAGCCTGGCCTTAAACATTTCCAGGAACGGGGCCCTCAACAACTTCTCTGGGCAACCTGTTCCAGTGACTTACCACCCTTAAAGTGAAAAATTTCTTCTTAATATCTAATCTAAATCTATCTTCTTCCAGTTTGAAGACATTTCCCCTTGTCCTATAACTACATGCCCTTGTAAAAAGTCGTTTCCCAGCTCTCCTATAGGCCCCCTTTAGGTACTGGAAGGCCACAATAAGGTCTCCCTGGACCCTTCTCTTCTCCAGGCTGAACAACCCCAACTCTCTCAGCCTGTCTTCATAGGAGAGGTGCTCCAGCCCTCTGATCATCATCGTGGACCTCTGCTGGACCTGTTCCAACAGGTCCATGTCCTTCTTATATTGGGGTCTCCAAAGCTGGATGCAGTACTCCAGGTGCGGTCTCATGAGAGTGGAGTAGAGGGTCAGAATCACCTCCCTTGACCTGCTGGCCACACTTCTTTTGATGCAGCCCAGTATACAGTTGGCCTTCTGGACAGTGAGCACACATTGCCGGCTCATGTTAAGCTTCTCATCAGTCAGCACCCCCAGGTCCTTCTCCCCAGGGCTGCTCTCGATCCATTCCCCGCCCAGCCTGTATTACTGCATGGGATTGCCCTGACCCAGATGTAGCACCTTGCACTTGGCCTTGTTGAACTTCATGAAGTTGGCATGGGCCCACCCCTCAAGCCTGTCAAGGTCTCTCTGGATGGCATCTCTCCCCTCCAGCATGTCTACCTCGCCAAACAGCTTGGTATCATCGGAAAACTTGCTGAGGGTGTACTCAATCCCACTGCCCTTGTCTCTGACAAAGATGCTGAACAGCACGGGTTCCAGTACCGATCACTGAGGAGCACCACTCGTCAGTGGTCTCCACTTGGACATCGAGCCGTTGACCACAACTCTTTGAGTGCAACCGTCCAGCCAGTTCTTTATCCACCGAGTGGTCCATCTGTTGAATCGATGACTCTTCAGTTTAGAGACCTGGATGTCATGTGGGACAGTGTCAAATGCCTTGCACAAGTCCAGGTAGATGACATTGGTTGATCTTCCCTTGTCCACTGCCACTGTAACTCCTTCGTAGAAGGCCACCAAATTTGTCAGGCATGACCTGCCCTTGGTGAAGCCATGCTGGCTGCTACCAATCATCTTGTCTTTTTCCATGTGCCTTAGCAGAGTTTCCAGGAGGATCTGCTCCATGATCTTCCAGGCACAGAGGTGAGACTGACTGGCCTGTAGTTCCCTGGGTCTTCCTTATTTACCTTTTTGAAAACAGGGGTTATGTTTCTCCCTTTCCAGTCAACAGGAACCTCACCAGACTGCCATGACTTCTCAAATATCATGGCTTAGCAACTTCATCTGCCAGTTCCCTCAGGACCTGCACATGTATCTCATCAGGTCCCATGGACTTGTGCACCTCCAGATCCCTCAGCTGGTCTTGTAAAGAGATCATGGACTCATGGAATCATGGAATTTTCAGAGTTGGAAGGGACGTCTAGAGATCATCTAGTCCAACTCCCCTGCTAAAGCAGGATTGCCTAGAGCACATTACTCAGGACTGCATCCAGGCGGGTCTCGAAAATCTCCAGAGAAGAGGACTCCACAATGTCCCCAGGCAGCCTGTTCCAGTGCTCTGTCACCCTAACCGTAAAGGAGTTTTTTCTAGGGTTTGAATGGAACTTCCTATGTTCCAACTTGTGCCCGTTGCCCCTGGTCCTGTCACTGGGAACCACTGAAAAGAGTCTGGCTCCATCCTCCTTCAACTCACCCTTGAGATACTTAGAAGCAATAATAAGGTCTCCCCTCAGCCTTCTCCAGGCTAAAGAGTCCCAGCTCTCTCAGCCTTTCCTCATAAAGGAGATGCTCCAATCGCTCAACCATCTTTGTTGCGCTGCACTGGACTCTCTCCAGTAGTTCCCTGTCCCACTTGAACTAGGGAGCCCAGAACTGGATACAGTGTTCCAGTTGCGGCCTCACCGCACCTCACCAGTGCAGAGTAGAGGGGGAGAATGACCTCCCTCGGCCTACTGGCCATGGTCTTCCCTATGCAGCCCAGGATTCCATTGGCCTTCCTGGTGACAAGGGCACATTGCTGGCTCATGGATAATTTACTATCTACCAGGACCCCCAGATCCTTCTCCTCAGAACTGCTTTCCAGCAGGTCCACCCCTAACCTATATTGGTGCCTAGCATTCTTCTTCCCCGGGTGCAGGACCCTAGACTTGCTCTTGTAGAACCTCATTAGGTTCTTCTCTCCCCAGCTCTCCAGCCTGTCCAGGTCACGCTGGATGGCAGCATTACTTTTTTTTTTCTTTTCTTTTCATTTAGAAAATAGTATATTGCTCTACAGGAGGTTTAGATTTGATTTCACTGGAAGGGTGAAAGCATCGGAACAGGATACCCCGGGAAGTGGTTGTGCCACCATCCGTGGAAGTATTTAAAAGATGTTTAGATGAGGTGCTTAAGGACATGGTTTAGTGGTGGATTTGGCAGTACTAGGTTAATGGTTAGACTTGATGATCTTAAAGGTCTTTTCCAATCTAAATGATTCTATGATTCTATATACCTAAAGCATATATTATCTGAACTCTCTTGACACCTAGTTCCATGTCTTTTTGAGGAGAAATCTGTTAGCGACATTTACAAGATCAGTATAAAAAAGAAATAACCCTAGTACTCTTGTGGTACATTGTACAGCGATGAGAAACAATACTGAAATATTTTTGTGAGAGAAATTTCAGCTGTTCTCACATACATGATTTCTCCAGAAAACCATTATGATTTACTCAAATATATTTGTTGTTCAGAATAATGTTAACAATTAACGTCAATAACAGCTGGCCTGGCTCTTGTTCTTAAGTAATCACTTGTAACTCTCTCATGTAAAGACATGCATCTACTTTGATTACCTGGAAATGTCATGTGGTATATTCCTTTTACTTGAACAGTGCGACATAATTCATGGAAAGAAATTTCCAAACTGATGATAGGACTCACATCCATGTGGGCACCTGGATGATTCATTTTGAGTGGACTCTTCTGGGTATAGCTTTCAGAAAAATCAGAGTTTAATGTTTCTTGGAGCTGAAGCCAAACTGAAAAAAAAAAAAAAAACAGGAAATAAACAGCTAGCTAGCTAGCTAGATAAGAAAAAATTCTGTAAAATGGTTCCTGTCTTCACCAGTCCCAAGCTATGCTGTATGACTAACTGTTAGGACCAGAGTTTACCTTACAGAACAGAACTGCTCATTATCATTCTCCTGACTTATCCTCAGGGTCACAAATTTACAAGATTAGTATTCTTACATCCCTTTTTAGCAAGTTTTGTCCAGAGTATAAAACCCCAATATGCTTGAAAACTTTGCATAATGTGTTTCTGAAAGCACAGTGATTTTAATGGTACCTGAAGATAACATCTGATGGGATTTACAAATAAAACTTTCAGTCTTTGTTTAAGAGCAAAGAAACAGAAACATCAATAGAAAAGACCAGCAATCTGCAAGCCACTGTGGGAGAAGAAAGTGTTTCAGTTGTAGATCTTTTCCATCAATGCTTATTTTCCTGTGCTATAGGCCTTAAGCATTTCCAGCATTTGCTCTTTGATTTACTGACCATGTTATTGACACTTTTCGAAGGTCTTTTCCACACTGCCTCTTATTTTCAGAATCACAAAACAATTTCTCTGTGCTAATGATATTTATAAACATCTAAGAGATTTGATATGTGCAAGGCATACTCATAATATGTCTGCACATAGCTATGCAATTCTGAGTGAAAAAGAAAATGTTCTCGTCTTGTGTAAGAAATGTAATTTTTTTCTTGATAATTTAGACAATGGGTGGGATTAATTTTTCCTAATTTCCTAAACAACCAAAATTGTTGTTCAGTTGGGACAGGTGCAAATAACATACATATATATGTATGCACATAAATAAATAATATGATATATCCATATACACATGCATGGATATGCATGCCTCCAGAGAAGGTTAGTTTTGAAGAAATACAAATGATAAATCGTCAGAGAAGTTATAGTTAACAGCAAAATTGAATATAAACTCTAAGGTGATCATCAGTGGTACTCTTATTAATGGAAACATTACTTAATTGTTCACATTCATACAATAATTCTTAAACTAGCTCCAAAAGTCTGAGATTTTTTTTTTAATGCAGATGAAGAACTTTTTCTAGTCTGCCAACATTTTATCATATAAAGGCTCTGTACAGATTCCCAGATGTTTAGGAGGCAACTGAGAGGCTGAGAGAGTTGAAGTTGCTCAGCCTGGAGAAGAGAAGGCTCTGAGGAGACCTTATAGCAGACTTTCAGTACCTAAAGGGGCCTACAGAAAAGGTGGAGAGAGACTCTTTATCAGGAAATGTAGCAAGAGGACAAGGGGTAATGGTTTTAAACTGAAAGAGGGTAGATCTAGAATAGATATTAGGAAGAAATTCTTTACTGTGAGGGTGGTGAAGCACTGGAACAAGTTGCCCAGAGAAGCTGTGGGGCCCCACCCCTGGAGGTTTTCAAGGCCAGGTTGGATGGAGCTTTGAGTAACCTGATCCTGGAAGTAACCACCTGGAAGGTGGCAAGGGGGTTGGAACTAGATAATCTTTAAGGTGCCTTGCTCTTTTAAATGCTACAGCTCATACTATGGAGTTACTCGATTGTGACTGAAGTGATTTGACTCCAGAAAGAGTGAAAAATTACTATGAGTGGGGGTTTCTACTAATTCATTTATATATTCGTAGTCTAAGAATTCAGGATCTTCTTTAAGTGCCCAGACTATTATGTTACTTGGATGCCTGAGGTCGGGTTGATTGCATCCACTTTAGATGTCTACAACATAAATATCTACTTTTTAACTAGTTTCCTGTACTCTTTGTATATTTGGTGGAGAGAAACAAGGAGTTTCGTGATAGAAATTGTCTAAAGTCGATGTCTGTATTAGGTCAGGTGAACCCTATTCTAGATTGCTGGGCATACTTGCTGAAATGTATGGTGAAATATGCTGAAAAAATATCTTCCCTAAACTTCCTGCTCAGACTTGTGGTAGATGCTCTCAATTCTCCAGGTTTAGGCAGAGGATCAAGGGCTTCATAGTCAAGTAAACCATCTGAATTGAATATCTTCTCTGTCCATCAGTGCCTGATCTTTGACATTATTGGTATTTCTATGGTGAATTATATCAATGCATGTTTCTTCAGGAATTATTCTGTCCATCACTGTGGATGGACAAAACTCTTTTAACACAACCAATTACACTGTCTCTTACTTACTGTAAAATGATCAGAAATTTGGACAAATTGTGGAAGATGTTGGAAATAAACTGCACACTTTGATGTTGCCTGTTAAGACTGGAGGGTAAAATGCATTTTGAAGGTGTCTTTTCAGCTTTATTGTATTACTAATGTGAGGCTATACAGTTAATACATACAGTAATGGATCAAAGCTACTAGGAATTTCTAACCAAATAATAACCAAATATTCTGCACATCGTTATGTATTGATGTATATAAATGACAAATAAAAAACACAATTTCAAAAGGCAAGGAAAAACATTTAAAAATTCAAGAAAAAATTTACTGTCTCTCCTATTACTATTCAAATAGGAAAAAGGCTTCTCTCTTGGGGAAAGCTGAGCTGTTTCTGGCTTTATTCTTTTAAAAATTGCTGGTATAAGTTGGGAAAAAGTGCATAACAAATATATGAACAAGATTTCCTTTCATGTCATACCACAAATATTGACTAGGTACTGGTTAGAAAGCACTTCTTATTTCAACTGAAAATAAGAATACTAGCATTATATAGGTTCTTGAATCACTGGCATTTGCAGCTTACTGTCAAATCCTGCCTGCAGTGTAGACAAATGTAAAAAAAATCTCTTCAGACAAGAATATTCAAGCAATAAATAGGTGAAGTTCAGTTGTTTTTCTTTCTGGTGAATACCTCCAGACTGATTAGGGCAAGTACACCACTTAGATACTTCATGAGGGTTAGATAATGACCAAGGGATCAAGGAAATCTCAGAAATCAGGGGGATATGGGTAATTTTCTAAACATTGTTTTCTAAATTTGTTTTCAGTGGAATGTGGTATTCATTCAGCAGTCGCTGGAAAAAGGAGATATGAGAAATGGGGGTAGTATTTGATTTGATAAGTTTGAACAGTTTCCCTTTTTTAGGAAAAGAATAATAGTCCACCTTTATTTTTCAGCTGCCGGGGAAGACAAACTATAATACGATGGGTGAGATATGTGTGATATGATATCATATATTACTATTTTCGTTCAGATGTTACTAAGGTTCTGCCACTACTGGCTGAGGTTCACCAATCATAATATGACATGAGAAGATCAGCACAAGAAACATTTAAAACTACATTGAAGTTTAACTCTTGCATCAGGCCCCATTACATAGTTAGGATCGTAAACCTCAGATGTAAGGGCAGAATTCACCTTATTTATTTTTTTTTAATCTACCTAAAAGAAGTTTTCCAACTGAAGTAGTTGTCTGGAGACATGGAGACAATTAGTGGAGTGAAATAGATGTACCCAGAGAGTACTTCAACCGAAGCAACTTAGAAAAGTGTCATGAAACAGGAGTAGTAGATCTCTATAAAGTGTCTATTTCTATTTCTCCTCTATTTACTAAGGACACGGCATGTGGTGATTATCAGATTAGACAAATAATGTCTAGATGTGTAAATTTAGGCAAGACAAATACTATTGTAAGTGACTTCACATAGTTTTAAGATTTTGATTTGCTCAAACATTCAATTTTAATATAGTCATTTTTGTTCTTGATGTTTGAATCAAAACACTTGCATTTTCCTACTTGAATTTTATCTCTCTCTCTCCACTGCAGTATCTTAAAATTCTTTGACACTGCCATTTAATACCTTACTTTTCTCTTATTTTAGAAAACAGCTTAAGTAATCTGAAACTGAGGACTTCATTGTACTGTTGGATAAATTTGACAAGTGTGATTGATTGTTATTCATTGCTTTTTATTAAACTATGGGAGGATTTAACATATGCTAGATGTTTTCCACCTACCAAAGTAAATCTAAGCCTTGGTTCTGACCCTCATATTAGACTACACAGGGGAAGACTTCACGATCAGAAAGGAAGACATGAAGATTTTATCATTTTTTCATATGAAAAATAATATATTGATAGTTTATTTGGTTAGATTTTATGGCTGGCTTTATGCTATTCATTATAGAAGAAGGTCTTATAGAGGAATTTGAATTAGGAGTGGAGATATGTTCACAGACCGCTGCCATAGGTGCCATCTCCATAGGAACTTCAGGAAGAATCACAGGAGTAGTTATGGGAAGAGGCAAATAAGAAACCAAGCTCTTGGGCTGGCAGAGGCAGAAGGTCACTGGTGCAGCACACACACCACACTCTCCAGGTTCACAAACACATGCACATTTATGGATTCCCCTGAGGACCTCTACCTGTTTGTTACCCCCACCCAGATTCCAGCCCCCCTTACCCACCCCATGGGTCCCCGGCTTGCTGGCTGGTCCAGCTGGCTGCTCGCTGCACACATGCAACACACACACACTGGTCCCACTGGCACCCCACAGTTGGGGACTGGAGTGACTGGTCACAAGGGTCAGCCAGACAAGTGCACTGATCCGCCCCAGTTTACGTGTGACCACCCCTATATCCTTTCTTCTTCCTCCCCACCCCCCCTCTGCTAAACGTTTCTTAATACATTTTATATAGTCCCACAGGCCCGCCTTCGAATATTCCAAGTCTCATGTACCCTTTGTTTCCTCCTGTTTATGAAGTCCAGACTGGCCCTTTCCAAATCTGTGCCTGGAGTTTCCTAATGACACATCAGTTAGTGACTGAAGACTTGTGGTCTTTGGCATTGTTTCCATTATCCCTCATGTCTCTGTGCTCTTGTTTATTGCTTCCCTCTTTACTTATTGTCCCTCTTGCACTGAAAAGTGCAGATAAGGGACAGATCAGATAACCTGAATGATGCAGTTGTTCTCATACCCCACTTGCCACATAAAGGAGGTTATCTAGCTCAGATATGGACATACAGTTATTTTAGAGATCTGAAGTTAAGGAAGCATGAGGGCCAAACTTTAAATGCAGGTACACTTAAAAAATGAATTTCAGGCATGTGGTTCTCCAGATCTAGAATTCAGGAGTGACATCTTGGTACATCATATCACATAGAATATGGATGTAAATTGTAGATAGATGTGAAGTCCTGCATGTAAGCACCATTTTGTCACTTCATATTGACATGCAAGTGAGTGTCAGGACACACAAGCAAAGTATTCTACCACACTAATCCCTATTACCCTTGCCCAGTGTAGTACCCCCAAATGCCAAGTTTGTTTGCAGGGATTTTCAAGTTTTGTCAGATTTAGTTTTAACTTAGTACATTTAGGTTTTTGTCCTTTGGTTTTCTGCTTGCATCTGCATTCAGAGAAGAACCTCTTTTTAAATTAACTTCTCTCTCTTAGGGAAATAAAAAATAATAATAAAAAAAAAAGCAGCAGCATCTGATTGTTAAGGAATACTCAGACCATGTCTCTAGACAAATTGTATTTTAAATAAAAAGTGTGATGGTCCAGGAAATATAAAACTGATTCCTGGTCAGAATTGCTTTAAATAAAATTGCCATTTTTATGGCAGGTGATCAACCAGGTCCAAGGTGCAACCATGGGATTCAGTCAAGAGCAGAAGGTGTTGGTAACACGGTCAGGGCTGGAGACAGGTACACCTACACTGTAGCTCAGGCCAGGTTTAGGTGGCCAGGCCTGGGCTTGTATGTCACCCCAGGGTCCATGGACAGGGGTGGGGAGAGATCCTGGGGAGGCTGGGCAGGGCCACAAAGGCCTGGTAGTGCCCTGACTGAATCTTTGATGACTTTCTGTAGAGTTGTTCCATTTCAACAGTGGGAATGAACAATGGTATGGTCCCAACATAGCTGAAGGTATGATGAGTAAAGCAGTCTTTTATGAAGTGGGCAACATATCTTGACTTTCCTCATAATGAGAGAATTAACATGTTGCAAATTCTTAAGCTAAACTCTGCATTGAAAGTGTTTTTTGGGGGTTGGGATTTGGTATGCAGACTAATTTGTCTACCCTTTTTCTGGAAGTGTTAGAGAAACTTTCTCTTTTCCTACCTATGCTTGGCTCTGGTGGGTTTTCAGCCAAGTGACAACTTTTTGAGGTGTTTATTTTCCTGCCACAGTACGCTGGAAGAGATGGGTTCCTCCAAAGAGGATTCAGGTTGATGAAGTTATGCACCAATCATTCTCCATTGTTTGTCGAGGCAGTTTAGGAGATTTTCTTTACTGGGGCTAGCTACTAACCTGTCATAATTTGTGACATCTGTGTTGAACAGTCAGAATCTGTTGCAAATGCTACAACTTCCTTTAGTTTCTTAGAATTGTTAAATAATGAATAAAGATTATTTGGAAGGTCCTCTGTCTTGCCTGTACAGATATTTTTTTTTTCTTTTTAGAAAAATCTCTTTGGTTTCCAATAGCTCACCCCTTTTCTCTGTCTTATTCCTGATCTTTCCAAACCAGTCTTATTATTTTTCTATTATATTGCTCCAGTCTATGAAAGAACATACTGTTCTTTCTCTACCTTCTCTTCTCTTCAGAAAAATGAGCTGCTAAGACAAGATATTTGTTCATAGCTGTTTCAAAACCATCTTCATTTAAATCAATGGTAAAACTTCTATGTAAGTTCTGTGGAGCCAGGGTGTCATCTATTATTTCATATGTCATTCAGCTTGACAAATTACACCATTTTATTTCCTACAATGTTTCTTTTCTGTTCAAAACGATTTAAGGACTTCTTTAAATATTTTGAATAAATGAAAGTCCTGGAATAATGATTTGTCAGTTTTCAGAAATGCTAGGAGGAAAACTGAGAGAATATTAGAACTCAGAATGCGTGGAACATGAAGGCATTTTCCCCCTGCAAATGGAAACAAAATTTAGTGCAAAGCACACATTTTAACTACTGTTTCCCAAACAAGATAAACAGTCATGATTAGGCTACTCCATTATGGGGAAACACATAAACTCCAGGCTCAAAAGCCAGATCCTCTAGTAAGCTTTTGCCAGCGCTTACCCCAGGTATTGGTCAGATATCATAGAAATTAACAATTTTGTCATAGATTTTCAGCAGACCATTGCCCATAAATATAAGTGCACAGTAGGATGGAATAGCCATCTCTGTGATGCAAGTCTCATGCTGAAGGAAAAATATGCTGGACAGGTGTACTGCGTAGAGCTTAGCTGCCTGCTAGGGTTAACCCATGGCAGTTCTTTTTGTTGCCCAACATGGGACTTGAAGGGCTCATAATAACAGACTTGATTTGAGTGTGCCAAACTGAATTTATAGCTATCATAGCTATTTATCTACTAATTAACAGGCTTCTATACTTGCCCCAGGGCTTGCTTGCCTTACTGTATATGAGAGTCTAATTAATACTTTTTTGCATTTTCTGTTTTGGTACTCTTTCTCATTTTACTCTGCTGTGCCTGCGAGCATTTTGATAACATCAGTGGACATGCACCCGGTCTGGAAGATGGCCAGGGCATTGTTTCTGTTCCTGTGCTACTGTACTGGACAGGCTGGAACTCCAGTGTGAACTTGAGTTGAAGCACCTGTGACCTGTGGGTAAGTCCACCTGGGAGCAGGACACCCCAAAGCATCTATGGCCATAGATAAGTCCACACCAGAGCAGACACACCCCTGAAGGGATTGTGGCCCAAGGAAATGTCCATGCTTGAGAAGACACACCTCGAAGCATCTGTGGCTTTGGATAAATCCAGGTACCTGCCGCAGCAGGTATACCCTAAAGTATCAGTGGCTGTAAGTTCATGACACAGCAGGGACACCCCTGAAGAGACTGTGACCCTTGGATAAGGCCACACTGGAGCAGGTACACCCCAAAGAGATTGTGGCCTATGGATAAGGCCGTGCTGGAGCAGGAGCAGGAGGAGCTCATTGCAATGTTAAACCCTGTGGCCTGGCTAAAAAGGGTCAGGGATGGAGGTTGTAATGGAAATACCTTTAAATTGTTGTAACCCATAATTTGAGTTTCATGTTATAGGAAGTACTATAGCAGGAACCCCTTGCCACTAGTCAGACTAGGGACAAGGGGATAAATTCATTATAATGTTAAACTCAAAGCGAGCAGGGGTCGAGTTTGTAATGGATGCACCTTTAAATTGTTGTAACTTGTGATTTGAGTTGCAAGTACTATAGCACGAACCACCCAAACCAATGGAGGATGAGCACCACAGGAAACAGTACAAGTGCAGCGGTGACCTGCCTTGAGCTCAAAGGGTGGTGGGTGGTTAACGAGGACGTATTGGATATCAGTTTACCTATTAAACTGTTTTAATCTCAATTGAGAAGTTTTTGCACTTTCACCCTTCCGATTCTCTTCTCCATCCCACTTGTGGGAGGTGACTGAGTGGCTGTATGGGACTGAGCTGCCTACCAGGATTAAACCGTGTGAATAGGGAAGAGCTGAACTCTGCTATACCTGTTCTGCACTGATGAAGAGTCCACAGTGATTCAGTCAAGAACTATCCAAGAGAAGCCGGTTGGATCATTTATGCAGCTGGCCAACACCCAATTTTTGTGATCCGTGGTACTCTGATGTGGGAGATAATCTTGCCAACAAATTCCCCAACAAATATGTTGGCAGCTAAACAACAAACATTTACAGTTTCGCTGAATTCCCAGTTTGTAACTCTAACTAGTAAAAGAAGAAACATACAGCCAGAGATTCAACTTTTTTCTATGCAGCTGTGTTAAACTACTGTTTTTAACATGGTGCTTTGCAGAATTTTTAGCAGTTGGTATTCCACAGTACTAACCAATACAATATTAAATGAGCATGCAAAGAAAGATGAATTTGTTGTAAACAATTTATATATTCCCAACATTTTAAATCTACTATCAGTACACATTTTATTCACATTCATCCCTTCTAAAAGAGCCCTGAGACAATTTCTGCTCATTTGTAAAGACATATACTCACTGAGTCAACTGTTGTGACTTCTTTTGAAGTAATGGTAGCATTTCATTAGCAGCTAATTTCTTTACACCTAGAAGTACTCAAAAGATGATTATATAAAAGTCAGACTCCCTCAAGGAGTTGTTGAAAGACAGTGGGTTGCCAATTATCCCTCTACTCCCAGGTCTCCTCTTTTATCTCTAAATGAAAACAATAAGACTGTCCCCTACTTCACTGAATAACAAACTCAGTGCAGAGGTATTCCTGGTACCTCCATGTTCCAATAACACAAGCGGCAGCAGCGCAAACCAGAAATTCACCTCGCCTCACTAAATGTATGAGATGTAAATACCTGTTTCTGGAGATCTGTATCCTGTGCTCCTTTTACAGTAGAGAACATTTTTATACAGCTGAATTAAAGAAGTTCAAGGAGAAAGACTGAGTACTAATCAGCTCTAAAATTGTAACTTGTTTTCTGTCTTTGCTTTGAACCTCTTCCTCTAACTCTCTCCTGCACAGGTCTACCATGTAAGGAGTGAACGCCAGGAAGTCTTGATGTAGATGTAGTCTTGGTTGATGTCACTTAGGATCAGTACCCAGCTTTTTATTCAACAGTAAAAACATAGCCATAGACTGGAATTTATGTCGTCCTACAGCAGATGCTTAAATAGTAGAAGTATAGTATGACAGAAATATTTGCTGGGAATTCTTACAAGGGGTACCCTTTATATCTCTTACACTGTAGTTGCTTAATGTTAACTGAAATAAATCCCACCCACTCTTCAGCACCAAAGGAAGAACTGTTTTAAATAAGCACTTATTTAATACCAGTATTTAATTCATTCAGAAATATGCAGCTCAGCTTGCGTGGTCTTGTCTGAGAATGATAATTACATGGATGTGAATCACTATGTTTTCAGCTGAGTCAACCACCCAAACTAATAAGGCTGTTAAGACATTCTCATGAGCAGATTTTTAATATCTGAAGACAATGAATAGATGTGTAGCATTTTAGTCAGATCAACAAAACTATAGTTCATCATCAATGTATTTCCCCCCCCCCTCCACCATATTAAGAAGACAACCTTGACCATCTGTTCCAGCTATGCTGAGTTTGTTATGACACCAGGATGGGAAGAACAGTATTGACTAATGAGACTTTGAAATCCTTTCAGGCTTTTCTGAACTTGTAAATCCTTTCAGGCTTTTCTGAACTTGTAAATACCCCAGTCAGCTATGACCTATTATGAATTAAATTAACCTCAGGTCTATCAGATAAATCCTGTCCATTTTTTTTTGTCCTTGGAAGACCACTCTGTGCTAGACATTGGGAGCTGTGACATAGGAGTTTATGAACAGAGGCATTTTTTTTTCTAATTTTGGGCTGCTTTGTGTTAACGCAGAAGCAGAGCTCCAGATGAGACCTATTACAGCCTCACAATACAGACATTTACGTCAGATAATCTCTCCAGTGCAAATAACTAGTGCCGTTGTCAAGAATATTTTAAAGAGATTTCAGGAAATTAACTTCCTTTTATACTCTGCAAAAGTGGTTTCCTTACATGAGTGGTAAAGACTTAGGCATGTGCTGCTCATGATATACTTATTTTGTGAATTCATGAAGGATTTCAGGGCTATCAATCTGTCTGTGCTCACAAGCAATAAATTCACTGTAGGAAAAAACCCAAACCCAGCTTGTCAAGTTAAGGCTCAAAATACACTTCTGAGCTACCCGTCTGAAGGACCACCCTCACTACTGAAGTTAGGAAAAACCTACTTTAATTTGTCTATATAGCTTGAAGGTTAATAAGAAATAAACCTGGCTGATTATAAATAATGGTTCGCTAGAAAAGTGTCACAAATAGGTCATGGCTACCACAATAAGTCCTGGCCTAATTGCAAGCCTGTGATTTTGTGGGGGAAAAAAAGTAGCAAGCTAGTATTTATTCCATACCATAGCACAAATGGTATGTGTCTGAAAAATGTCCATGAAAAAATGATCCACAGGTCCCCATCGATGGAGTGGGGCCAGCTGGGCCAGGTGGTAAGGCACTTGCTATGGATAGTTACAATCCGATTTCAGGTTATTACTCTGACTAATGTAGAGAAGGAATTTGAAACCTTTGGACATGCACTATTCAGAATAGAGTTCTGCACAGTTTCTTCCAGGAGAGCGCCTCAGTATTGTTTACATAATTAAATAATCCCTGAACCAGAAAGAAAGGGGAGGACAGTTTGTTAAAACTTGTTCATTAGCATGCACAGAGTGTGAGAGAAGTAGAGTAGACTTTCTCTGAGTTCAAATCTTCCAGAGAACAAAACTGAACTGGAGTCTTCTGGGTTCCAGCTCATGTCTGTACTGTCAGAAAGTTACTGCTTTTGCTTTTCATCATGCTTCATCAAACTGAAACTTTCTGACAAACTATTTCTTAAATAAATTCCTTACTTGTTTGACTCCCAAGCAATCTTAAGCACTCAAATGTATTAAAGTACGCTTTAACCCAGTGCTTGGGATTCTGCCAAGGAGACTGGTGTTCCAAAGATGTGTACTATTTTTATTTATTGCTGTATAATGCATGCTTTATGATTTTGTGCTGAATGCATTGTATCTGGAGCACTTCCCCAGACATTGAGAAAGATTCCTGGGCTTATTTATGAATAAATATTCACTGTGAAATGAAAATATGATAGCGATGGAGCTTGAGTAATAGACCACTGATCCCCACACCACCTTATTGCTACCTCAGTCCTTGACTGTCTTGGATCGTTCCGACAGAGATCATGTATAGATGGAGCAAGCACTAAACAGTGTGTCTGTGAGCCTGCCTGTGTCATTCAACGGCATGTGCATCAATTGTTGGCTCTCCTTTAATTAGTATAACCAAAGGTAACCCTCATGCAATGTCTGTTATAAAGTGGTCTTTGAAGCAAAGTCTTAATTGAAGATGTATGTTGGTTAAATTGGTGGAGATTTATGAAAACCAATTAATACTGACAGCAAGAATAATTATTAAAGATTGGATGTAAGGGGCCTAAATCCCAGAGCAAAAGCCAGAATATTCATCTTTTAATACTTAATCATCTCTTTTAGCATATGTTTTCATTGCTTCTCAATGCAGGGTTTGTTTAGAAACTTACCAAGTTCTTTTTAAAGATCTCTTACATGCTTTAGTTCAATAGCTCATTTTTCAGTCAGTCTTTTTGGTTTTCTTTCGGGGGGGATTCTCTAATTATGGAATCAATCCTTGAATTTTTGTGATCTTTGTGAGTATGGTGAGGACATTGCTTGAATCAATTTTAGAGTTCTCTTGATCATATTAAAAGACTTCATTTAAGTCACTGGTCAATGTAAGATGGAGTTAGCTCTAAGTTTTCAATGATGTTTATTCAGAAGCACTTGCACATCATAGTGTGTCATCTGTCAGCAAGTTCCCAATCTATCTGAATAAGAAAAAATTATTTCTTAAATTAAAGCAAAGTACATATGTAGCTATCAATCTTTATTGTCTTATAACCCCAAATATATGTTACTGAGAGAAGGCTTTTTTTCTGAAGTATCTGTACTAGAAAAGAAGTAAACACTTTCACACTGGAAGAGTTCTTAGAGCTGGGTAATTTACTATTCACATACTACTTACCCATCACGAGGAGGTTAGAGAGTTCAGACTACTAGTACTTGTCCTCTATGAAAGATTTAACAGAAGGCAGAGATTGCAAGTAGAAGGCTTATTTTCCCTTGGCTCAGAAGCCGAGTGTAGTCATTTTTGCTTGATCTTTCTCTAACATACTTGTAAATGTTTTAATCTGAGTCTGCTTATGAGACAGAGAACATCACAGCCCCTACTTCATCCCTGACTTTGGGCAAAACCCCAAGCTATTCGAAAATAATTAACACACAAGCCTCAAACATACCCAAAAGATTTCTCTGAAGTATACACATCAGGGCCTTGTCAGGTTCTTCTGTGTCTTTGCCCTGCTGCAGTAGTTCCTTACCTACTTACCTCAGAATTTCCCCTTTGTAAAAATGTTGACAATGTAAAATCAAAATACCTTTTCCTGTGCAACTCCTAGCTTTCTCTTGTCGGGAATGTCATACGAGACACTGGAAGTACACTACTATAATCTGACAACTTTCATAAAATGAGAACAATCAGAGGGTGGGGGGCTTAATTTATAATACCAATTGAAATAACCCCAAAGCAGCTCTATTTTGCATCAGAAGTCAAACCAGACCAAGAGATAATCAGAATGCAAAGGTGATTTAAATTTGCACAAGCACAGAGATGCTCTGCAAGGCTGCTTTAGCAGTGTTACAATGCACTTCAGTAGCTTTCTTAACTGTTTTTCTTGAGGTGAAATGCATTGATGGTATTTTTCCAACCTATAACTGCTGCAGCTATCTTCTGCAAATTACAAACACTTTTTAAAAACTTCTCTTAGACAGAGTTTATTTTCAGCACTGCATGTAGGTAGTCTATTCAATGGCCTGTGGAACATTCAAGTATTAAGTAGTAGAAAGTAGACTGCTTTTACATGTACTCTGGACCTTCAGATGCATTTACATTCACCTCAAAACCATGAACTGTCTTGAGGACTGAGCTCTGCTTTCTCATCAGCTTTTGTTTGCAGCCCCAGAAAATAATCTGAGACAGAACAGCATTGGGATGACCTGTGTTCTCTAATTTCCCAGATTTTGTCATACAGGAGTGCATTTTCACAGAGGTAAAATAATAGAGTAAGGAAATATTTTAAAGCACTGCATATCCACTAGGATACCAAAGCAGGTTCACTTATTCTGCATCCACACACTTTCAGTCTTAGCAGAAGTGTGGCATAATTTCAGAATAGAGCATTCTGACACAGAATAGTTTTTTGAGTTTTGGGTTTTGGGTTTTTTTTTTGGCTGGTGTCTGGGAAGACAAAGTTGTACAGGCAAATCTCCTTACATTCAATTATGCCTAAAATTCTGAGCAAATGCCCTAATTAGAGCATTATTCTGTAGAAGATGGGTACTCCAGCTAGGTTTTGAGCTAGTGTCATGTGGTAGGGACACTCTGCGTGTACATAGTCAGTTGAGTCCTATATGGAGTCTAGGCATGGGGATACCCTTATTTCTGGATCCCAAAAGGGCTTTGGTTAGTTGACTGTGTCTCAACACTCAGCTCAGATAAACTGACAGAGCTTCCAAAGATGTGCAGTATCAGTACTTCATATCCTTAAGAGAACTTCTGCCAATAGCTTTATGAAACTCAAGCACAAGATCCGAATCATTTTCTGGCACAGTGCTATACTTAGCCTTCCAAGCTGAGTTTAAGGTGCATACTAAGCACTTGCCTTCTCTCTCTTGAAACATGGATATTTCTGCACTGTTAAATAAAAAAGGGTCAGAAGGGAATTCAAGGACTGGATGCAAAAAAGTTCAGGGAAGGGCTGCAACCCCATGTCTCCCAAGTTGTCTTTGGCGACTGGTTCTCAGTTAAGTACATTCTGGTGTGAAGCCATAAATAGGGATTTATCCTTTTAATTGTGTCCATTTGGTGCATGAATCCTGAAATAACACTGTAACAGCAACTACCTTATTGCACTAAGATTCTGTTGGCTTGGATTTTATCTAATATGCTGTAAGTTTGTATTGACATTTGTTCACATACTTGGATGTATTACTATACTTTTTCAACTTCTTTTGTATCACAAGTAATATTATTTTAATTGTATGTCCAGGAAAATGATTATAGTATAATAACAAAGTATTTATGCTTCAAGTCATTTTTCACTGAAAGCAAACATCGTGTTTAACAATTAGACTTTGCATGGTTTGCATGAGTTTCTATAAGCGGTACTTTAGAAGAAGAAATTTTTTTCTTATTCAGTGATTTTATAACTTCAGTAAAAGTTAATCTAAAAAGTATAAAATTAATGTGTTTACTCTAAATGTAATGTGTTTATTTACAGGTATTCCTGCAAAATTCATGACTGTGACATTCATCATTTTATCTCTTCAAATTGATTATTTATGCTGTAGCTGAAAGAAAAGTAATTTAGTGGGACTATAATGTTCTTAGAACTCAAACTATACCAAACATCAATGTGTTTTATTTTCACGTGAAACATTTTTACCTTTTGATGCAGCCAAATATTCATGACAACATTCTAGCATGTTCCAAAATGATTGCCTTGAGGTTTTCACTATTGAAAACTGTCAAGTTATCTGAGGACCTACAGTCTGTGCACTGTTCCATCAACACCTGCAAATTAATTGAGAAAGGATGGTTACAAATCTTTGTTTTGCATGTGTAATGTAAGTCAAAAAGCACAATAAAAGCAGATCATACAACCTTGTATTTGTTATTTAACACTACATGGTTCTCTGTAAACTGCACTCGAATGGATCAACAACGCAGTTTTGGTTGTATGACTTACTGTAGCTGAGAACACAGATTTATTGTGGAAAGGTGTATACAAGATCCACAGAAGTACATAAATTAGGAATACGATGTAATTTATAATGAGAGATGGGGGCTATCCTGGGGTTCGTATTTCTAGAACCCATTATTTCTCTTAGATGTATATAATTGAAGAGCATAACCTGGCCTTGAGGTGACATACCTTGCAGTTGTGGCTATGACATGAGATCCCTGTCATAGTAGGATTGTAATATATGTATATAGGATTGAAAATAAATGCTCTGATCCATCAAGGAATTGCGCTGAACTCTCCCCAAGAGCTAAATATCAGTAACTGAATGGATAACAAATACACTGTCAAGGCAATGCCAGAGCAAAGACACGTTTTACATCTGTCCTTGAAAGTTACAACTCCCATATTTTTTCAGACCTCTGAATGGAACAATTCAGAATTAATGGTAAAACACAAAAATTATCTGCCGATATATGACAGATGTTTTTACGACAATAGTTGAAACCTGTTGCAAAAGGCACATTATATTAGATGACTATCACTCTAAATGGCCTAGACCAGTTTTCACCCGAAATTACATTCAGTACTCATCATGGTATTTGGAACATTATAATTGATTCAGATGTCTGTTTACCCCATAGAAATGGTGACAGCTAGGTGCTGCTAGAGAATTAAAATGCCCTTCAATATTCTGATAGGTTTCTAACTAAAAGGCAGTCTGACTTTATTAAGAATCCTTGTTACAAGACAGAAAATCTTGACACATTCGGTTTTAAGTTTTTGATGTCATTTCAAGAAACGATGACTATGGTGCATGAACAATATTAAATCACGAAGAAATTCACTCAACAGATTAATTACAAGAATAAAGAACATTTACAAGAATCATGAAAGAAGAGAGAGCAGTAGATAAAGACAACGTCTATTACTGAAAATGTTAACTCCGAGTATATTGAGAACTAGCCCCAAACTATAAATGAAGGAAAGTGCTTTCACATAGGTACAATGGTATAGAAGAAGAGTCGTTAATCAGCCTTAGTATATTTAGCATTTAAAGCCTTTATGGATGATCTGGAAAGACAGTAAATGTCATGCCATAAAAACAGTGGATGATGAAAATTTGCAAAATTTGTTAAAAATGCCAAAGGTGTACCCAGGGAAAAAATTGGAAATAACAAACAATTTTAAAGAGATCTGAAATTGTTCTTCAGATATTCAGTCTCTGTCTGAAGCTTTTGGATGGACTTGACTGGCAATGACCTTTGAATGGCACCTTCCTCAGCTCTGTTCTGATACAAATTAAAAGAAATGACCATATGTTCAGGTAACACGCGAAGCTGTAAGAGGATGCAATATACACTATCTAAATGGTCTTCCAAACACTGCATTTTGTCTCTAATGTTCAAGGCATGTTCAATAAACTCTATAAGGTGTTCTGAAACCATCTTATTAGTTATTTTGCTTTGATTAAAGATTGTGAAATAGGACTGATTAGATTGGTACAGAGTCTTTTAAGGTAAGTGGATACAAAGAAAAGAAGGGGAAAATGAGTAGGAAGCAATTAAATAAAAATTTGTAAAAACTGGCCTTTACCAGCAGGTAGGTAAATTGACTTTTGAGGCAATAGAAAGCTGGAAGCTTATTAACAATAGTAAAAAAGCACTGTAATTTCTTCATGAGTTGCTGATCTTTAAAGAATAATAATAATAACAACAATAATTTAAAATCCAACAGTGCGTAGTAATTATAATTAATTACAACTCTATAACAGGATAAGCAGTTTTTAGGGTGGGTAAACCAGTTATTTTTTAAATGCTTGTGATTGTTTTTCTAACACTCTTACTATGGAACATTTTACAGTTTTATCTTAATGCCTTACTCAGTGCATTGCATGGTTGATCATTTGTTTGAGCCTCCTCTAAAATCAATAGAGTTCCTTAAAAGATGCCAAGACCCATCTATGCAGAACTGATTAGAAGGGCAGGCCTTAGCTCACGGGTAATTGGACATGCCAATTTTTTATTTTATTTTACTTCTATTTAAGTCAAAAACAGCAGTAGAGGACCTCTTGTTACATTTACAGGTATCTATTCTAAACAAATTAAATCAAAACATTATCTCCTCTGTCTTAAATTAAATCTGGAGATTAAAATAATTTCACTGCAGACTCTATCCAAATGAATACTAAATCCAGAATTTGGTCTAACAAAGAAGTACAGTTGTAATAAACCCAAACGCACATGGCAACTAACCAGGCTTCAGATGCTATTTAAATAATATTTTGTTTATGGATGATGAAAGAATTGCATCTGAGATTTCCACTAGTTACCTTCCTCGGATGTTCACCAAATGAACATATGTAATAAGTGTTACTGAAAACTTCTAGCCTGCCAAGAAAATTAGATGAATTAAGACTTGGTTAAGGATCAGCACTTTTAATTAGGTTTGTTTGGGTTGTTTTTTTGGCAGACTGGAGCTATTAGGTTTTATATTTACCAGTGTAGTTACCACATAGAGTCACTGTTAGTCTGCATACTAAACCTCCTTGTAAAATTTTCGTGGAAAAAAATTAGCTGTATTTACACAGAAAACATATCTGTAAACAATAAAGCTTCTGTCTCACTAGCTTCCTCTTCTGTCCTTCTCAGAGATTCCCAAATGCATCTGTTCATCGCACAGCCTTAAAAATTTCAGCTAAAGGAGAAAGGCTTTGCTTAGGTGTCCAACAAAGGTGCAAACATGTATGTAGAAATGGTAGACTTGACAGTAAATGGACTACAGTTTGTATCGTTTCCTTTCATTCTCAGTGATAAACTGCTATTTATTTTTTTTTCTGGGTGTATATAACCCAGAAATGGGCAAAGATTTCTGTTGTGTTCTTCCCTTCTTCATGCTCTTGTACTGAAATTTTTATGTCAGCCTCAAGTAAGTTTTTAAATATGTTATGAACCCTTGAAAACCTGATTTATAACGAAAGGTGATACATTTTTACCCATAGCAGCATGCTACCTTGGATACTTTTAAACCTCTTATGGTTAAAGCAGCTTTTGAATTATTTTATTGCATAAAAAATTATCAAAAATATCTAATTCTTTGGTTATTGCCAAAATAAAACAGATTCAAGATGCTGATTCTTCACTGCTTACACCTTATTCTATCACCTGTTATATGAAACAGGTAAGAAATATAATCATTCTGATCATCTCTTTACGAAGTGTGATAATCCCAAAGTCCCAAAATCTGTTCAGCCAGAAAGGGTTTTTCATAGCCAAGTTTTAAAGTAAACTTGCCCCTCTGTCTTCAGCCTGGGAGGTTACTGTGTACTGCTCTTGCATCTGTCTTAAGGCTCGCTTCAGCCAGCGACTCAGCTGTTTGGTGATGGTGTAAATGGTTGCCTTTCAGTGGAGACACCTGTATGATTCGGAGAATACTACCCCTTTCGGGTTCACTGCAAAGGCAGAGGTTAGCTCGGTTCACCTGAGATTTAACAAGGCAGTTTAGCTTTCCATGGGAATGGGAGAGAAGCATTCATGCAGGCAATGGAGGGCTTGGCTGAGAAGTAGTAATTAACAGCTGTGCTTCCATCGATTCTGTGACAAATGAAAAAAGTAGCTTGGGCCCCTCAGGCCCTGTCATGAAAGTAGCTTGTAATGCCTCCTTTATCAGTGCATCCTGTGCTGTTGACATTGTAATATTTTAGAGATGTTTTTATAATAAATTGGCCAGTAGAAATAAAAGTGGCATACCGGTCATGGTTTTCATAGGTGGGTGTGAAAGGTTCTGACTTCAGCTTTTCAGACGGACTAAATTGTACAAAGGAAGAATGTTCTCATGCCTACTCTGAAATGGCTTGAAGGGAAAAAGCTAAATGATTGGAAGTAGCAGAAACCTCTTCCTTTACATGAACATTTTCTGTCTTCCGTTCCCTTCCCTGTAACTCTTTTCCTCTGCAAAACACTGATTCAGAATTGTTCTCTGCAGTGCAATGCTGCTGTAGCGTTATTAGATGCACAGGACTTGTCCCAGATTTTCTCTGTGGTAGAGGTCTGTACAATTTTCCTTCTTTCCTTGTTTCTACTGTTGTACCATGTTATTTCCTATGACACTCTGAACAAGGATCAATCTTTGTCTTGTAACGGAGTGTCACAGTTACTTCCATTATGGTCCCTACCAAGAACTGGATCTAATACCAGTGCACAACATGAAAGAGGATTATCTGAAGCAAAAAACATCATCTACAAAGGGTTATATGTATTTTGCTCATATTTTTGTTTTGATAATTAAGATTCGTGTCATGGTTTTATACAGCAATTAGAACAGGACATTATAGAATCTGAGAAGCCAATGAAGGTATTCAAAGGCACTAAGCTTGTCTAGCTCTCCAAAGCCACAGCAGAGGGATGAGTGCCAGAGAACCTCTTTTTCACAAACCCAAGATATCTTGGAAAGAGGAAGGCTAGCACTTGCTCTTAATTACAGCTTTGGATTAGAGACATAAAGTGAACTTGAGGCAGTCACTGAAAATGGAGTCAATACAGCCAATAGTTTTTAGGTCTTATTGTCTCTAAACTTCATTGTGTGTGAGACACCAATGGCTGGTCAGCTGAAAACTTCTCTAGACACCTTGGAATATATTGATGAGTGGCTAGGTTTAGTTGTCTAAACAAAGGCTCCTGTTGTCACTTCACGTGCTGGTGCATCCAGGGTATGCACATGGGATGGTAGATGCGACATAGGGTGTTTGTGAGACCTGTGCCCTTCTGAGTAGCATCTGAAGGATATGTGAGAAGAAAGAATTATGAAAGAAAATGTGCAATACAGAGAAGTTAGCTTGTTTGCAATCTTAACCTTTTCATTTTCTGACATTGTGATCTCAAGAGTACTTCTAACTTAAAGAAATAAAAGAAGCCAAACAAAAAAAAAATTATGATTTAATCTTTCTTGACAGAAGGAGGCAAAAAAAGAGATCAGAGCTATCCAGTCTGTCTCCTTGTAATATCATCCTGTGCCCAGGAATATCGTTTAGCTTAACGAGAAGGATGTGTGTAGCAAGACGCATGAAGAAGGGGAATCTGATGCAGACACAGCGATATCTTGTGTGGAAATGTGAACAAGAAATGAGAGGTGGCTGGAACAGAGATGGGCAGTTAGCAGTAAGTGGGCCTTCATGAGTGGTGTTTGTTGACAGTATGCCCAGTGATCTGAACATATATGGTTTTATTTATTTAAAAACCATGTGCTTGGACAAAAAGAACTTGTCCCCAAGTTGCAATAGTAGAGACATTTTTAATACATCAGTCTTTTTTTTTCCCTTCTGTCTGTGTAGTTACCTTGATAAGTCCTCCATCATGAATAGTCAGATTCATTGCCTTCTCTTAGACTTCCATTTGCCAGTAGGAATTTTTAGGGACAGGTATGTTCATAACTGTCTGAACAGAGCAAATACATTTTAGTATTGGTTTAAAAAAAAACATAAAGAGTAGCTTTCCATCTAAAATTACATAAAGAAGTCTTCATTGTTTATTTTTTATTGATTTACTAAATTAACAGGATTGTTTAAATTGTTTGTTAGGCAAAAAAGCCTCAAACCTTTGAGGCTTTGGGTGGTATTTCCAGGAGCTTGTTGCAGAGAAACGTTTCAATTTATTATAGAGGGAGTTTTTCCATGATGTCAAGTCAGCCCTGAAAGTGAAGAATCAGACAGACGTTGATGTATCTGGTTGTACTCCTGTGTTGAGAGGTTTCCTAGGGCTGATTGTGTCAGAATGTGTTGTAATGAAGCTTTATTTCCCCTTTAATCAATATTACAGAGCCTTCCAATATAAATAAATTAATGTACATTAGTTACACTTCACAACACTTTTGGAATATCAGACTGGGAAGTAATATTACACTACACACAGAGCCTCCCCTCCCAAATCATGATATTTTTTCTCAAGCTACAAAATAGTATAGTGACGACACTGGGATATAAACAGAAAAGGCAACTATGCATTTCTGTTCTCTGTTTCTAAGACCAATAGGAAAGACAAGGCTGAGAGAAATATGTGATGTTTACCCTACCGGCACAAGATTTCATCGAAGGAATTTCTTCTTTAAAAACTTTTAGGATGTCCTTGCTAATGATGTTTTTCAGAGAAAGCGTTGTGAATAGGAAGCTTAATTAAGTATGCAATAGCAAGTTTTGTAGAGTCTCAAGAAGCAGACATAAACACATCCATCAGTCAGGTATTCTTTTCACAAGGCTAACCCCAAGCCTTTTAATATATAAGCTTGTTTCTGTTCTTAAGATGTCCTTGACTTTTAGGATAGTCTAAAGGTCGTTTTACCCATAACCATAGAAAGAAGCTTTAACACAAGGGTGAAGACAGTAGTCTCTCGTGCATGGTAAAGTACATGCTGTTCCTTTGCAGTACAAGAAGCGTAGCATGATCATGAGCCATGAATACAGGCCTAAGCCAAGCGCTTCTTGTTTCCTGCAGCTCCCTGGTTAGGAAGTACTTAAGAAATCAACTCAGATTGGTCCTCCAGTTCGACAAATATTTGGGTTTTGATACATAACAGAAAATGTACACTCAGATTGAAAATGTTAATGGGAAGCAACTACTTAATTAATTACATAATCATCAATAAGTGGTTGGTAACTGTGTCTGCTGCTAATGGTGCTTTTAGTATTCATCTTGTACACAGAACCGTACTGGACTGGGTAGAGCAGAATGTTTTTAATGTCTTTGTCATCTGCAGTGAACAGAATTTTCTGCATAGAAATCTGGAACCTTCAAAAGCGAAAACTTGAACTAGATAAGACATTATTGACTCTCAGAATACTGCAAAAGGAATAAAAGGGAAGAAAATCAAGGAAATAAAAAAGTCCCAATTAGAAAATTATTCAGGAACCAAGAATCAAAGCTTGGGCAAACTTCAGCCTAAATAAAGCGTAAAGTGAATTATGCTTTTCTGGAAATAAATTAAAATGTTTCTATGATCATTCTAAATTAACAGAAATATAAATAATCCCATGGAGTAAAAAATATTATCATGTCCTTCACATTCTGCACATGTGAATGCCAAACCAATTTAAAACATGATTGTAAGAAGAGAAGATTGTATAGAAAATAACTGAGATGTATTATTTGCATGGGTTGTGTTTTTCCATCCATAGTGTGGGTTACACTTTTCTCACTACTACATAATCATCAGTCTTGTGAAATGGAAGGAAGGAGACGGTTTCATTCTCCATTCATTACTATCTCTCTGCCTGAGTCAGAGCCTGTGCAGCCTATGGTATAGAAAGCAATGTTTTATCTTTGAACCACTGGAGAGAAATTATAAAACTTAAGGTATATTAAAAATCATATAAAGCACTATTAGACTGCAAATAATGAAAACAATCAACAGTCAATGCTGAGGTTGAAATGTGTATTCTCAATGAAAGCAAATAAGAAGTGTTGAGAAACTGGAATCTATTTCCAGAAATAATAGCTAGAAAACTCATAATTGATGCATAAACTCCTTTACATTTCCTTGTGCTCGTATCCCTGCCTGTCATCATAGCATTGTCTTTTATTTCAAGACAGACTGTAGAAACTGCAAAAATAATAAACCCATTTTAAAGTGACAATGAAGTTTCAGAAAGGGTAAAACCTCCCTGATCTGTTTTTCATGGCTATGTGATTTTTCTAATCAGAGCTAAAACTACAAAGAAGCCCAGGTGTATGTGTTTCTGTTTGGTGATGCAGCTATATACTGCACAAAAGTAACCAAATGCACTTTCCTGAATAAAAAAATACAGGTGTTTTATGGGAAATTTTTGAACACTGCTGTGACCTAAAAAGAAAAAAAATTAAATTATTGCACAGTGATTACAATTCCTTATTTTGTTACTGAAGACTTTAAAGGAATGTCTGTAAAAGTCACAAATTGATTCTTCATAAGTTCTAAATAAGGTGTGGGACAGATCTTAGTAAGGTTTATTTTGGGGAGTACTTGTACACTGAGAAATGACGGCATTAACAACATAAATGAATGAGTGATTCATGTAGCTGTAATGTTGCTGCTTTAATTCATGAAGTAAGGAAAGCAGCTAAATATTTCCTCTTACAGCAGATTATACTCACTTTACTCAAAACACATCTTTTGTTGCGTAGTGAAGACAGAAAATGCAAACATAATAAAATATTTCCCTTTAAACTTTGATATTGTACTGTAATATCAAATGTAAAAACTACATTTCTCTTTATAACTTATGTATTTGTCTTTTCTTTCTTGTATGCCTGTGTTTATGCAACTAAAAGATGTAAAATGTTGACTGTCCATAGCGTCACATTCCAAGATTATTATTTAAACTCTGTACTAGGTCTTCAACTGACATTCACCTGCTAAAATACATGAAGCAAGCAGAACTACAATGGTTTACTTTAGAAAAAGATTTAAATGTATGTCTTTGAACACTTTCATTGAGTTAATTTAAGCAGCACAGTGACCAGCAACTCAATTCAGTTTCTTGTACATAGGCTTATAGTGCTCATAGATCCAGTGTCATATTTGCAAGCATCATGTGAATGTATTGCATAACCGGGGCATTTCAAGTGGCAGTAGTCATCTTTGGGTAGCTGGACTGAGCCCTAACTCTGCAAAAATGATGCGTCTAGGGACTGATTTGCTGCCATACATAGGTAACTAGTGCTGTTTGGGATGCTGTCCCATCCTCTGCTGCCACTCCAGAAAATCACAGGTCTATCATTGGTCCTGTTCTGTCAGCCACCTGTGGATATCCTAAATGGTGTGTCAGTGTCACTAGACACCTATGTTGACTTAGCTGAATATTAATCTAATCTACACTAATTATCTTTACTTCCTCTATAGACAGTGCAGAGGTAGATAGGTATTTCCAAATGCCTATTCATTCCATCTTAAGATGCATAGTGAAGAACAGTGAACTAATTTCTGATTATTTTTTTTCTCCAGTGGAGGGTGATTAAATGACCAGATAAAAACAGATTAATAATTTTTTGTGGATGCTATTAGATTGAGTTTCACCTTAAAATAGATGAGCCCCAATTGGTTCAGCCCCAATAGATGCTCTTGTAAGCTACATAGGAAAATTCAGCATTAACTGACTTATAAGTACAATTTAAGTTAATGGAGAATTGGCATTTCTCACCTGCTCAGTATTTCTTCTTTAAAATTATTAAAAATACCCTATTTTTGTTCCCTTATAATTTGGTTATAGTCTCTTGGGTTTTTCTATACAATCTTTTCACTCTTCTCTGTTATGTTTTGTACATATCCAGTTACTACTCCTCCATCATCCTCAGAGCAGAGTGTCTGCCTTCTTTTGTCTGAAATACAGTATTAAATGCATAAGAAACACACATCCGTAGATAACACTAGCCAATATGTACAGCCAATAGCTAGTGATATGCCTTGTTCATATTTTAATTTTTTCCCATCCTTTATCTTTCCCTGACCCTAATAATTCTTCCTCTTTTTTTCTTTTTTGTAGAAGTCTAGAAAACACTCAATCTTTTCTAAGTACTCATGGGATAAGAGTACTTAGACGTCTGCAGTATGACATACATGCAGTTGCTCCTTTGCCATATGGATAAGATGTTATTTCCCTCCTAGTCTGGGCTGCTAACTTTTTCCATCCTGTCTCAGTGCATTGATCCTGCATTAGTTCTTCAAGACCCACAAAGATCTGTAGGCACCCTGGCTTTTTTAAATCCTCTGCTTTTTACTGAATATCAATTTGCTTGTTTGTTTACATTTGTTTGTGGGGGTTTGTGTTTGGGTTTTTGGTGCCTCAAGTGAATTAGCTGGTTTTACTACAGATTAAATTCTCTTACCCTCTACAGATTGATGAGGTCTTTGCTTAGTTTAGTGAAATAAATTTCCTATTTATTATCATTGGATTTTTTTAAAGTAAAGGCTTCACAGGATCTTCATAACCACTACTATGAGCCAGACCTGTGTTATTAAATATTCTATGACTTAAATATCAAAAGGTATTTGGGTATTTATCTGCTTTCTAAATCAATGGGAACTTGATGCCAAAATGCCTTTGCAAATTTTGACCTGCACTCTGTTACATTATTTCTCTGTGCGCTGAGTATTTTTAAAGCTGAATAATCTAATTGTTTTTATTCCTGTATTCAATATTATGTTTACACCTGCAATCTGTAATCCCAGTCATTAGCCATGCTATTATACAAAACCATATATCATTTGGCTGCTGAATACTTTCTTTAAACCAAGTCTCAGTCTAATATTTTATCATTTGTGAATGGCTGTTGAAAGTTTGCAGACAGCTTCATGTAATTGTGTTCTTTCTTAAAAAAACAGAAATGATATATTCATATGCTGACTGGTCAGTGTCCTAAAACAGAGAAACAACAACAGCAACAACAAAAAGTCTTTTCTAAAGAACTTTTTGAACAACTGCTAAACTTTCAATGGAAGTACCAGGATCATTCTCTCCCTGATGACCTGCCGTCATTAAAATATTCATTAATTCTACCTACTTCTCAGCTCTAAATTGAGGCACTTTAAGTAAGCGTAGACACCATAGATTCCCCATATAATCAATGAAGGGGTGCATAGAAAATGAGAGGATTTCAGAAAACAGTCAGAGATCTACGAGAGATGTTTCATAGAGGGTTCTTTTCTGACTTCATCGAAAAGTTTAATAAATTCAATGGCAACAAGTGCAGCAGTTGAACATATAATAATAGCTGGGATGCTACCCAGAGGCCCCTTAATCTGTCTGTCCTTTGTGCCTTTGAGAATCCAGTTAAATATTTTCACTCTGAAATAGGACTATATGCATGAATATATGTAAAATTTCCTGTTTATTGGAACTGTCTATACCATTTTCATAATGAAGGACATGTCTGGAGGGTTTGGTCTTTTGGTTTTGGGTTGGGTTGTGGGGTTTTTTTTTGCTAGGACAGTCTATATTTACCAGTGTTTATCAATGAGAGTCAAGGCAACTTTCAAAAAGAGATTGAAAATCTGAGACATATTTAAAACCAGGATGTGAAATGTTTCCTTTCATATAGACTTATAATATAATGAGCTTTCCAAGCCATTGTCATAACACTGTCACAGGGCATAGACTTTACTATTGATTATTTGCCATGGAGTCCTTTGATATGGTGGTTTTAATTACATGTATTTTGTTTTATGTTAAAGAGGAGGACAACAGGCTATACATGCTAAGCACTGGAAATTCAAAAGGTGTTTGGATTTCAAGGCTTAACAGGAAAACCAGTATTATCAGCTAAACCAATACATTTAATCACAGGTAAATACTTAAAACTAGTTCATTATCGTTATCTAAGTATTATAAATTATTTTTTTCCAAAGATCCCATTCCTTAAAAAAAGTTATAGTAGTACAATTTACTAGAATGAAAGAAAAACAACAACAGAGATAACGAGTCTGTACATGCATGCACATCAATTCAGCAGATACTGGAAACTTTTAAATATTGCAATATCTTTATTGCCAAATTATTTCCCTGTGGAAATAAAAATCTTCCTTTTTCTTCCTGTCTCCACACCAGGCTCTCTTTTTCTTTGTTCCCTGCCTTTAAGAGAAGAAAAAATTTAAATATGCATAAGGTGTGTTCTATGACCCATCCTCTGCCTCTCGTGTGAGCTTTACAGAGGCCCCCCTCCCACCACCAATGGGATAGTGTATTCCTGCAAATACAAGAATTCCTCTTCTTGTAAAGAAAGAGGATGACAGAGGAACTGCAAGCAAAGGAGGGATTATTGTGCAGTTAGGTGTCAACATCTAATTATGTTGCTCATTTCCACCGGTGCAAACAGACTGCAACAGTTTCAGGACTTATTATCATTGTCTTTCTTCATCAGGAACATCTTCATGACGTCTGTGAAAATCCTAATTTCCTCTAAACTGAGAACTAGACTTTGCTGCAGCATTTTGCACTAAAAACACCCAGTGGGAAAATGGGAAATAAAAATTCTCTCATAACTGTATGTTTGAATGATATTTTGAGTTCAAAAGAATCAAAGCAAATAATTAAACAGAGCATGAGTTTTGAAATAAAAAACTCTGATAACTGAAGAATTTAGAGTTAAAACAGTCATTTCAGTGTGTCCAAATTCACCTTGATCAAAGCTGTGAAGTTTGTTTCAACATTCCTATTTACAAATTTCTGGAATGCTCCAGTTCCTAAAACAATTGATATATAGACTTTCTGTACCTAAATGTCAAAATGATTTCAAAATCTCCAGGAAAAAGAAAATTCATCTTTATAGAATAATTTTGAATAGTAATATTCACTTTCCAACTATTCAGTTTCTGTAGGAGAACTCACTACGTGAAGGAAATGAATCATATTCTGGACATATATAAAGAACAGTTGTACCACTTTTAATCAGACTTCAGAGAACTTAAATAAGTCAATGAGGATAGCTTTAGACTTTATCGCACATTGAAGTTGTTCCTAAAATAGGTGCTGAAAGCTTCTATTCATACCACCATTAAAGATGCTTAAGTTATGTGTATAACCATCCAAAATGTGGCTTATGATATCTTCAGCTACTTTATTTATAAAGGAAAAAGTTGGCAATACAGATGGAAAAAAAAAGTTGCATGATTTCAGTGATATGGAAGCTGAAGCTGTGACCCAAGGGTCAGGCAGGAGCTGCTGTTTAAGTGGGATGAACACATCCAGTAGCTCTGGAGAGTTTCTCAAGAGAAAGTTTAGAGAGAAGTTCCACCTTGGGCTTAGGGAAAACAGAACAATCCCTTGAAAAGTATCAGTTCCAACAAAAAATAGTTTGTCAAAAACCTCTTGTAAACAGACAACCAGCATCGTGGTAAACTGAGCAAGCTATGATGCCTTAAAAATGAGAAAGTAAGACCCCTAGGTAGCATCTGTCTTCAAAATCTTCCACCTCCCTTACATTTATCATGCTACTTGATCTTAGGCTGACTGTAGAGAACAGAATAAGCACTGTGACTCAGTGTTGTGGTTTGGGACGGACTGGTCACTCACTGAGATGTATGACAGACTCTTTCCCTCATATCTCTCTCCAAGGAGAGGAGGGAGAGACAGAAAGAGACTTATGAGTTTAGAAGAAACTAAAATACTTTAATGAAATATTGATAATAAAATAAAAAGAAAATAATGAAATATACACAATATATACAAAACCAGTATTGAGCTCTGGGGATCACGATCACGTCACCATCAGGCACTGGGAAAGTCCCAGACTGGGCTCAGCAACAGACAGGACCTGGATTATGGATCTGGATTCAGGAATGCACGGACCCAGATAAAAGGCAGACAAACAGTTAAAGTCCTCCTCAGATGGTGACCATTGAAGAAAGAGAGCTGACCCTTTGATTCCTCAGCTTTTATACTGAGCATGAGGCAGATGGGATGGAATACCCTGTTGGTCAATTTTGGGTCACCTGTCCTGTCCGCTCCTCCCCGCAGGTGGGACCTCTCTACACTTTTCCACTTCTGACCCTCCAAGGGGGGGGCAAATAACAAAGTGAGCTGACCTTGTCTGTTATAGCAATAAGTATAAGCAAGAACCTCTCTGCATACCATACCTTGGCATAAATCACAACTAACCAGGTCTTATCACTCTGAGAGCAAACAGTGTCTCCACAATATGCTGTTAATTTCAGAGAGTTTTGGACAGTTCAGTTAGTTAGAAGAAGTTTAGATGCAAAGTAAAATTACAGAACAGAAAATTATTTGTTTTACCTCAAACCAGGACATTACACCCCTTATTCCATACCATTTGTGTTGTGCTCAGATCGCTATTACTTTTTAGCTATCGAATCTATAGACACATATAGATAGATAGATACCCACAGGTCACTTATTTATGATTTATCTTTATATACAGAAGTTCATTAAGTCCATTTAGTTCACAGCTGCAGGATTTCATCTATCATAGCAGGCTCTCAGGGCAGGGTAGGTGGTATGAAATTCATTGTTGCTCATGCCCACAGGTAGCATGTCCATCTCAAAGAGTTTGCTGGACATCACTTGATGAAGCTAGCTCAGGTTTCATTACTACTTTGTTGTCCTGAAAAACATTTACTGAACACTGTTAGTATTATGCAGCAATCAATATCACGCAACTCAAAATTGAGTATTCTCACCCAGGGCCAAATTTCCTTGAGGTACACATTGAACTTCTCCATTCTTCAGCATCAGTCATCAAGTACATACAGGTCCTTGAGGAAAAACAGTCCCACAAATGGGTTTGCCTTTGCCCAATGCAGGAAAAAACTAAACAGTTTTCCCCAACATATTCCTTTCATTTTTAACTGTGCTCACTATATATATTTTGAGAAATAGACATACTATATGTAATGGTCAAAAAGAAATTCCAAAATACTGGTATAAACATTCAAAAGTACCACTACAGGAAAAAGAAAATCTTGGTATGATATTTCTTCTGTTTCATTTTTTATATACTTCTAACTGAAAATAAGAGGCCTGTTCAACTTCTGTACACAGACAGACTTAGGAACACACATGTATGAGTGACTATATGACTGCATTGTACTAATTCAAAATATGTCTTAGAATAATGACTTTTGCAAGTCTTTTCAAAGGAGAAGTCTATTTGGGTCAGCTTTCCCCTGACTTTCTTTGGCTGGAGAGAAATACATACCGCCGTTTCATATTCCTGTCCAAGAAACAACAGCTGAGCTGTGGCACAGTCACCACAATTTTCAGCCACAGAGAACCTGAAAAAACACAGCAGAAAAAAAGATGATTAAATGCCTGAAGGTCCAGATCCCAAAGGAGGTCTAAGACCAAGCGCTATGAAATGTGGAGGTGGCCGCCCAGCTGAAGAGGGCATGGCAGGTTTCCCTACACTGAATAGGGTGGACAAGAGACTACATCATTAAGCCTGGGGCAGGCCAGATACGGCTTCTTGGAGCACATGCATTCAAGAGTGCAGCGGTAGCCAAAGAGTCTTCACTTGTGTTGTTTCCCACAGAACAAGGAGGTTTTTCTTTTCTGGGAATGAATACACTGGCCATTTTGGCATATACGATGGCTCAATATCGAACACCAGCTCCTTATATAAGATCCTTGAAGAAATTACAGTACCCTGAGGAAGGCAGATCCTGTTACCTTTGTATAATGAGACAGGTCCTTATTTCAGTATGTGTTGTTTCTAAAAGTAGAGCAAAAATTTGCTGGAATCATAAAATGTTATGACAATCACTTTTAAGTATCAGAGCTTATTTTTTTCTGGTACCATATTTTGTCTAATTGAAAAAAATAATCTCAATTTTACAGGTCTTTTTCTTCTAACCCTGTGTTCTTTAAAGAGCTCACGAACATGATGAGATACTCCAGGGAATGAATTATGATTATGAACTAATAATGAAATGTCTAGGAGGTTGCTGGCAGTGTCTTCTGTTTTCTATCTAATAATCACCAGCATATGTCACTAGAATACCATAATGCACACCCTGTTGTGCCATTCTGCTTGAATATTAAAAGCAGCACAAATATACAACAAAAGGAAAACAAAAGACAACAAACTGTCCACCCACCCCCCAAACCTCAGGAAATGCAATTTTCCAAAACATTAAAAAAACAAAAAGGAGAAAAAATTATTCCTATTCTTCAAAATGGTGACCTCCCTTGTGACTCTAAAATGAGAGAAGTGGCAAATAGTCTTTCTGTCAATTGCAGAGTCTCTAGTGACATGTCTTAGAGAAGTGTTACCCGAGTGCAGGACTGTAGAAAGCAACTTCATTTCATTGATATCCTGTGGAGTATAGCAGAAAACCGCCTTGATGTTTTAAAGGCAGTTTGGGCCATAACACCCAATACTATCTTTTTCAATTATTAGTTAGCCTTTATCATTGTTATGTGCGTTTTTCCTTTGCATTTCAACACGCAAAGAGACAGGCACATATGCACATCTGTTTTCTTACAGATTGCAGAGAAATGGCTGCAATCACATATTAGTTTTATTTCTTGAAATGTTAAAGATACATTGGGGCAAAAAACGTTACTATTATTAATTATGTTTCTCAAGATTCAGGAACAAGTGGTTTAGAGTTGGGACCCAAAGGTTCAGCTGAGTAAGCAAAAGATTGTCTTCAGTTTCAACTTTTGAGTAGTAAGTTTTAATGAAATCAATAATTCTGAAAAAAAAAGGAAAAGCAATCACTGAGAGAAAGCTGTTCAAAAATCACCTAAAGGACTTAGATAAAATCCTTATACCAGCTTTTAAGATATCCATGTCCTTTTGCAAGTTTCTCCCTGATTAACTTGATTCAGGTCAGACATTCACCTGTTATTGGTTTGCTTTTTGACCATGGAATATTTTTAAAATAATTTATGTGAGTAATATAGAGTTAGGAATTTTTTAAGATTTTTTTTGCAAACATTTCTAGAGTCCCATTTCTTACAATCCCATGTTTTGATTTGGATGATTTCCATTTACTGTGAAAGTTAAACATTGCATTTTCCACTTTTATTTGGGACTTTGTATCTATTATCAACATTTTCACATCTGTTATTGAAAGGGCTGCATGAAGATTAAGATCTTTGCAACTGTAATAGTTTGACAAATGTACAATTGCCAAATTATCCTTCTGATAATTAATAACTTTATGACCATAGGTAAAATAGTTTTTCCAGATCTCTTTTCTCCTATAAGTCAATAATAGGGTTAATCTGTCCTAACTTTAGACTGCTCAAAGTCAGATGACTGGTCTACCTCTATCCAGACTCCTTCAAAGTCAGTGGAAATAGGCACCTTCAGAAGGTAAGTCATCCTATTTTGTCATATATACCTTTTTTGGGATGGTATGAGTAGCCCTTTAAAGGAGTTTGTTCCTCTTTGCTGACTAGGGAGGGGGTTAAAAATATATGAGCAAATCTCACTCCCGAATAATTCAACATATAAAATGATACTCCTGCCCATATGTCTGAAAATGAAAACTGAGCTACAGTTTGTGTAAGATAAAATCACACTAAATAATTATGTTTTGTTAACACATGAAGGTAAACCATGATTTTTAATGCCTTAATAGCAGTAGGAAAAAGCAATGGCATATGTGACAGAATAATAAATAATGTACGCTTCGTAGAAATAGTTCTATATTTTTGTTGACAGTGTTAGAAATTTGTACTTTTCCAAAATTATCTTCTTCTTTTTCAGTACTAGTGAACTGGAAGATTTTGGTTTAGAACATTGAATGACCTGTGGGCAAACATATTAAAAAGTTGCATGCACATATACACACACATACATGTACACTCACATATGGTTTTCTTAATTAACACATGTTGGAAAGACTAATTCTTAGCCTGTTTTATACCCAGAGTATTGAAAGTAAATGCTTCCAAGTAGAAAACATTACTTTTAGATTATGATAAAAGGAATTTTCTAATGAATTATGGAAGGAAGGCAGTATGAAGTGCAAATATAGCAAGGAAAACATCCTTGCATATAAATCATGTAGAAATAGTAGATAATATGTCAAAGCAGTAATATTTTGTCCTTTAAGAGCCCAAAGGATATGTCAGACATATGCTGATTTCAGGGAATTGTGTAATTGGAATTGTGCAGAAGATTTCAAAGCAGGATCTGGCTTGTCTGGGAACTGACAAGAAGATTAGTGGAAGTACCTATCAAGAAACAAATTATCTATCAGATTCTTAAAAGGCAGGTTGCACTGAAAAAAAACAAAAAAACTTCCAACAAACAAACAAAGAAAAAATAAGTTCCTTAACTGGAATTGTGGAACAAACATGTATTGAAGAGATGTCAAACATAATAATAGAGAAAATAAATTTATGTATTTTTATCTACAATAGCAAATAGTAGTCCTGGTTTTGGTTTTAATGCCAGCTCATAATGCAGTTTAGGATCTAATGCTATTTTGACGTAATAAAATAAAAAGCTGAAATATGTGATACTTGCAAATAAGCACACTTCAGTTACTGTGGAACTGTCAACCAAATGAGGCGTTGCCTATCTCAGTCCCTGAAGTGAGTATGACTGTACAAAATTTAAAGGAGCTATTTTAAGAATTAAGGATCATTTCACTGTAGGAGACAGCAAATGACTCATTAGGCACTAACAGGGAGGGGAATTTTTAATGAAAAATGAATATATGGGAAATTAAGATTATATAAATAGTTGTATACATATGACTGTGTGTGTATTCATGTACATTTGAATTTATACAAATTTTAAACCAATTATAATTTTACTCAGACTCAAAAAATAAAGACACACTATGCACTAAGAAGAATATAAAATTTAATTCTTAAAAGTACAAACCCAAGTTTCTTACAAAAAAGTCCTATTCTGTTCATGATACAGCCAAGTGTGACCAGACATTTAGGTGATAACAACTTCTAGGAGGGCTTATGAAAGTAGAGTTGGGGACACAAACTTCCCACCTCATTTTAACCATCCCTTCTACTATTAACAATACAAGAAGGTCCTTTTCCCAACACACACACCCCCCCTCCCCAAAATTAATTATGGAGATACAAGTATTTTTCCATATTTCTAAGTATCTAAAGTGGATATATAATTACTGGAAAACTAATTGGTATCGATTGCTTTCTTGGGAGCAATGTTGAACCTCTACAAGTTCATCCTTCTAAGAATGCTATTAAACCAGGATACCAGCATGACAAGATTCTCCTCTCTCCTTTAGAGACATCATGAGTATATTCCATAATTTTAAAAGGATATTGCTAAATTGCCTGTTACCTACAGACCTCAACCTGGACATTTTAATATTCCACAAGAAATAATTACTTCCTAGTAGCTTCTTCAAATCATCTTTAACAGGGAGCCCTCCATGGTTTTGTTGGAAAGAAACTGAAAAACAGTACTCAGGTGGAAAAATGGCAAGTTTCCTGGGTGCTTTCCTTAGGAATGGAAATATAAGACAGGCAGATGAATGAAATCTGTCTGTGGAATGTATGGCACACACGAGACATATGAAGATTTGAAAGGTTCTACATATCCAAAGGCTTGTCACTAAAACCATTAACCTTGGAGAACTGTGACTAAAGAAACAAAAATCACTAGAGGACTGCAGTAAGTTTGGGAATTTCTCTGTCACTTAATAGCATGACTGGATGACTGTACTTAATTGTCTGTGTTGACTCAAATTAGACCTGGGCTTGCTGAGGAGACAGATTTGTTTATTTGTTTTCCCTGTGTCTTTTCTTATGATGTTTCTATCTGGGAGGATTTTCTGTCAATTTAAGAAACACATTTTATCAGTCAAGATACTCAGTGCTTAACTGGTAATCAGCTTTCTGCAATTATATTTAATAATCAGTCAGCACCACTTAGGGAATGAGAGACTGAATAAATGAAGATTTTGTATGCTACAGAATATTACTGTCTTAGAACAGTGGCTCTCATTTTCACATCAAACTTTATTGAAGCGAAACTACATCACATTCATGAGAGTGGCATTCTGAATTTTGCTTCACCCTTTGGCAGAAAAGTTTTAGTTATGTCCACAGCTTTGTCTTTTACATAGGGACATTTTGCAAACATTGAGGGATTTCTGTTGGTTTTAAAACAACGGGTTTTTTATACGTATTAAAATGCTGCTGTAAAATTATAAACCCCTTCCTAAAATGTTTGACTGCTATATTATTATCCTCAGTATCAGAAAACATCTTTTTTCCAAGAAACAAAATACTTCAAAATAAATGAGTAAGAGTGAAAATAGTGCCATCTGCTTGCTCAGCTTGAAACACATTACTTCTTAGTCTAGCCCATAGTGTACTCATGATTTTACAGTGGCTAATTTATTTTCTGTTTGCAAAAAATTTGTAGGAAAAACTTCCATAGTATCTCCTAAATGAGTTACAATTACTGAAGGCAAATGCAGTAAGAAAGACTGAAACAGATTCTGGATGGAAAATGGATTTACAGCAGCAAAAAATGCAGAACTCCGGCTAAGCTTTGTGCCAAACTTCTAATAGTTCCTAACTCTTACTTTTATTTCATATATAGAATGTATTAAATTGGCAGGGCTGTAAAGATTATTCTTTCCAACCTGTTTTAACTCATCACATGTGAAGGAAAAACTAACAAAGACTACTAAAACAATGCTTTTAGGTTTTTTATGTTAAGGTGGTGCTTCAAGAGGGGTAGTAGATAGCTCATTGTTGGATTCCATCTGTTGCAGTTGGACATCTGCAGGCTGTAATCTCTGGCTATGATGGGCATTGTTTTTCAAATTGTCATAGAGCCCTGAAGACATTATGTTGGTTTCTTTTGAACAAGAGACCAGCTGCAGAATTCTTCTGTCATCGCACCTCACTGTTGCACTGCAACAGAGGACCAAATCAAGGTAAAAAACCTCATTGTGGTAGCTGGAAAACAGACACGCAATAAAAAATGTACATTCTACCCAGAAGTACTCACAGTCTGGCCTTTGAAAAGGTTGAACAGGCAGACAAGCCAGGTGGAGTGAGTTGGAGAGAGGGAGAGACAAAAGCTGAAATGAAACAGGAAAGTTTTTAGCACAGTTCTTTGTAAACATTGCCAACAGGGATGGTTTATAGCATGGCAGCAGTACTAGCTCTTAGCCTAAATCTCCTCCCTGACTTTATGGGTGATATGAGAGACAGTATGAGAGTATTTAAAAGGAATTCAGGTTGGGGAGTGGTGAAGAGCATCCACACTGTGAAAAGTTGGGAAAACCCAAGCAGAGTTTTGTTTTACAGAAATGCTACTGCTAAAACAAGAGTGGCCCAGGGACTAAAAAGAAGACAGCCATGCTTCTGATATGACAGCTTTTAAGTAACAAAGCCAAAAGAAAACTGAATGTCTTAAAACAGCATTTCAGCATGTTTAAGGTAAGTTTGTTGCTAAGAAGGTAGAGAAATGGCCTAAGGAATTTTAGTATTTAAGACTGATGGGAAAGGTTGAACTGTATAGAAATCCAAAGCAACTGTCTAGGCCATGCATGAAAGAGAACCTGAATGTGACACTTGTATCACAGCTTTGTATAGACAAAAGTGACAGAACCCTTCACTGTGGCCAGAGCATTGAGGTGGTTCTGGTTATGTCTTTTCCTCTCAAGAGTGCAGCAAAAGAACTCCTAAACTAAAATGCTAAGTTTTGTTAGGACACAGATTAGAACAGTGACCTTCTGACTGAGGAGTTTTGCTGGGCAGATGGAATAAAAGTAAAGGACACTGAAAACAAAGCTCAACATGTGGGCACTATGACCTTTTCTTCAGTCTTGCTCACATCAGCAGCTTTCAGTGCTTCCTCGGCTGCCGTAAGCTCTCTCCTTTGTTTGACACCTGTTCTGCAACGTTCCTTCTAGTGTAATACTGTTCATGTCTGTGGATCACATCAAGAACTCCTTTTTATTTGTATTCATACCTGGTCATCTCCCAAAAGATCATATTTGTTCAGAAATTTGTTTTGTTTTTCCATAGGATTCTTCAAAACAGTTGAAATATGCATTCTAGCTGTATGATTAGATATGTTTTTTGCAAATGGAGGAATAGGTAGAACATGTCTCTCATGATATATCAATAGTCTGATAATGAAGAAAATTATCAAATACCCACTGGTTGTTCAAAATTCCAGTTGCTCAAAAAGAGATTCTTGCTCTCAGAAGCTCAAAAACTCTATTGGTCAGAAATATTTGTTTGTTATGTGGTGCTGCATCTATTACAGAAAACATAAATCCAAACTACTCAGTTAATTAAGAAAGGTTTATGGTTGTTTATTATCAAAAGTCATAACCAGCTGAGTAATTTTACTCCCACAATTAAGAGTCAGAGTTATTAAAAACCATTCCGGAATCAGAGATCAATTTTCTGGAAAAAGTTTGGGAATTACAGAGAGGGCCAAATTTTCAAAAGTGGGCTGCAATCCTTGGTAGCTTCTGTCTTGGTTGTCTAAACTCAAAAGCATTTTTTTATTATTCCTTTTTTATTTTTAAAGTTAAACTTCACCCTGCCCTCATCTGTGAAATCTTATAGGAAATGCTTCCATGCTTCATTATAGTTCTTCATCAACTGAATGACTGTTGCGTAGAGATGATGGAAGACATTTTCTGATCTGAATTAGACACTTTTCTAAAATATAATTTTCTAGCATTACACAGTACTTTTTGGACTGAAAAAAACACAGTAAAATGCTGGGATTATTTTTAGAAACTACGCCACTATTCCTAATATGTCAGAGTTGAAAGAACTGTTAGAAAAAAAAAGCGTGTCTTTTGCATACAGATGGAAGTGATATTAAAGAGTTTTTGAGGGTTAAACAGATTTCTGCTTTCCTTTTGTATATTATTTTCTGTATACATACAGAAACAACACTTTATCAACCAAATGTTAATTTTGGATTTAACAAAGATACAGTTTTTACCTGTATGTTGTCATGACAATTTTCCAACTGAATTCAGAAGAAAAGAATTTCCACTTGATATATGGTGTGGTCTGATTTCAATGTTTTTGCTAATACAGTTCATAGATGTTTTAGGATGAGGCCATGCAATGTTTCAAGGTTTTGATGTTACATAATTTCAACTGAGATATTCAAGTCTTTGAAAAGATGAACTCCTTAATATATTGCAGTCTGTTATAACTTATACTGGTTTTAAAAGACATTGCTAACCTACTGAGATGAAAACAAGAAGGCTTACACTAATGTTTATTAGTCTTTTAAAGTTTGTAACTTTAAAGGAACATGCTACTCCTCTGATAATAGCTTCATTAAAATACAGATTTTTTACATTGCTTTTCTGCCCTCCAGTAACAAGCAGGTTGAATTTTACTGTGATACATGTATTAACTTTCTACTCATCGATCAAAAGGACAACATTTCTGTTTTACAACCTTAGCGATATTTTCATAATTTTCTTATAGCTTTCCTGTAAAATACTCATTATAAACTCTGACCTATAAAATAATATTACTTTTCTTCATCCTCTTCCAATGTTTTTTCAGATTATTTTATTTTTGAGTTTTATTTGCAGTTTGAAAGAAAAGCCTATTCCTATAAATGTGCTAAGAAAAAAAGATGTTAAAAAAGTATTTCCACTTTGTATGCACATGAAACAATGCCAGGATTTGCCCACGGGGATAATACAGACAATTTGCATACATACCTACCTACTTACATACATATATGCACAAATGTACCTCATTGGGTTAATATTTTTTAGACAATCATAACTTTAAATTCCGCTTATGTTCAACTGTGATTGAAAACAACTGCTGAGGACGAACTGTGTAGAAGTGTTTGGTGCTTTGGTCTTTAATAACTCAGTAGGCTACACGTGTTATCAATGTTACGTCTGCAATGCAATACTTTCCTTGCCCTTTAATATAACTCACACCTCACTTAGTAGTTGTGCCCACTTTAAGAATAGTAACAGGGCCCTGAATAGCCTAATCTGGGTCACTGCTTTCAGAGAGGACCAAAATGGTCTCCACAGGTCGCCTCCAACCCAGACTTTCCTGTGATTTTACAATGGTCTTTAATGAAGTTCAAGCAACAAAAATGCAGCAATACAGTACATTTCTGTGCTAGAAACAATTTTCAAATTACTAGGAGAATCTTCAGTAAGGACACAGCCCACAACTGACAAAAAAGCCATATCTTCACATACAGCCGTTTCTTCAAACTCAAACCTGCACAAAGTTTGGCTCAAAAGTATTCGGTAAATTTTTTTGTATCCCTCTCCCTTGACAATCTCTCGCTAGCTAGCATTTGCATTGGCAGGAACTTTTTGTGTGGTGAAGGATATTCAACGATGCAAAGGCTCTGTCTCTATGAAATATGTATTTTTTTAAGATACTCAGAGATGGAGATTACCACATTGCTGTGTCTGTTTTAAAAGAGAACACAAACTTTTTTGATTATTATCCAAACTGAACTCAAACTCTTCTTCACCTTTTTATTTCCACCACTAGACCAATTTCAGAAAATTTTCTAAAATGCTTACAGAAATCAAACTTCACCAGTCAATTATAGTAGATGAAAATTGGCTTCTGATGTTTTCAAAGTCTGCCAATTTATCATTATTTCAAAGGGTATAAATCCATTTATCTGAAAGCTATCCCATGATCCAGTAAAGCACCTAAGGTTAGAGTCAATAAGAATCAGGCATCCAAAGGATAATTTAGACAAAATGGAGTTAGCAAGACTTGTAATCTAAAATAAATAAATAAATAAAATGAAAATCCTTCCCTCACTGCTGGTGGTTTGACATTAACAACCTCTAGGAGCACTTTGTTCTTAAGCAAACACAAAGAAGTACTCCAGTCTAAGTATCTCCCAACTTCTCTTCCATCTGTGCCTGACATGCACTGAGGAACTGAGGGTTCTCTGTAAGTTTCCATATCTAACTGCAAGATGCAACCTAAGTCAACAGGTAGCATTGGGTATGTAGGGTGAGTGTTCGTCTAAAGAGAAACAAGACGTATTTAACGTTCCTCAAAGATTTTAATGAACAATGCATTTTTTTGAAATAGTTCAATCCTGCTGTTAGGTATGCTGTGCAAATCTGTTCCTCCTTATATAGCTGTGCTACCTTTCCAGGCCCTGCTCCCAGGACTGATTCTGTATTTGGCCACTGAATGTGAACTTTAAACTTTACAAGTATATTTCCGAGCAATTCTTGGAAGCCAAGTTTCTCCTCCCAACCTGTGCCCTAATCACTGGAAGGTATAAACTCAGCCTGTTCCTCAAGTTATTTTCCTCTGTCCCCTTCTGAAGTGGGAACTTCCAGGAACAAGTTGATAGATCTGTTTCCAGTTATGGAAGCTCTCCATCACTAGCTATTTCCCTTATTACATTCTGTAGAAGTGAATGGTAATGTTTTATACATACTTGTGTAAGGAAAAGGCACCATGCCCATTTCAGTGCTATTAGATCATGAAATTCTAGTCAAGCAGTTTGCAGTCAAGCCGTTAGAGAATGATTACCTTCAATAAATGTAAGAACATGATATGACTTTGTGCTATTATAGAAAATTCTATCTATTTCTATCTATCTACCTATTTCTATTTCTTGCTTCTTATAATTTCTAAGATAGAGAATTAAATTCTGCTGGGTATGTACAAAGATTCTGAAATGCAGCTATCGGGCTACATTCAATCTCTTGCTATGCAGAAGATACAGAGTGGTCTAAGGGAAAAGACAAAAAATGTCTGCAGAGACTAGTGACTTGCATGAATTCGTACATGAAGTATTGTGAGCACCTGAGTGTATATGAGGAGTCCCTTCCAGGTCCCCTATTGGCAGAAAAAGACCATCATTATCTCCACGTAGGCTGATCCTTGCAGCTAACCAGAGGAAACATTCTGGGTAGTCTCTGATAGACAGCACAGAATACAGATAATATTTCAAACAGCACTGATTTACTTGAGAGTTTTACCTAAATTTTAACCTAGCTGTGTTTGATCTTTATTTCCTGGCTTTCCCCATGTCCTGTTCTGGTTACATGTGTTTTGACATACTGGTGTTTTGCAGAATGGCTGTGCCAGAAGGCTGGGGGGAATATCTTTCACAGATACCATTTCCCACCAACATGTCCTCAGGTACCCTTTAATACAATTGTTGTCCACCCTTCTGCACAGTGGTGCAACACTAAAAGGAAAGATTTGGTATAGATACTTGGGCATTTGTTTTAGGGCATTTCTTTACATCATTATTTACAAAATACGTAGGACTCAAGAGAGTAGCATTTAAAAACTAATCACATACATTATTTTTAACTGACTGACCTGAGATACACTAATCACAACATCATCTCCATTTGCTTTGGTGTCCTAGTACCATTTTGATGGATTTCTCAATGCAGATGGCTGCATTTTGCGGCCAAAGCTATTAGATCCTTTTGAGAAAGATGCATATATTGCCAGTAGATCGTCAGAGTACAGATAAATAGTAAAATACTTCTGTAAGAACATAACCCTATAGTTTTGGGCACCATAGTAAATATTTTTGAAAGCAAACTATACAGCTTTAGAATGAATAAGAATCCTTTCTCTTCAGATATAACAAACTGTTTTCAGATTAAATTACACAGATCACACACTGCACAGTTTAATGAAAGATAAATGTAAGTTTCTATATATAACTAGAATATTTTCTGCCAAGGTTTCTTATTTTCAAGATTTTACAGCAAACCACAAATCAAAATACAAATCCAGGGGATTAATTATTACCTCTGATTCCCGCAGTCCCAATTAATGTCAAGTCACTCACCACTCAGTAAAATCAGAGATTATAAGAGAAGTACTTGGCATTAGTAAGAGCTCAGCAGCCGTTATTGGCTTCATATACTCCAAAGTAATCTTGATTAGTGCTTAGAGAGAAATGTGCTATTGCTCTGAGATTAATGTGGATGTAGTTTTAAAAAGGAAATAAACATGGCTGGTTGTTATCTCATATGAAGATATTCAAAGGGCATATTTTGTGCTCCTGATATTAATTAAAACTAATATGTTTGTTTAGGAAATGAACTTGATGTGTAAGCTGCACAGGGATGGTACAACATACTTTAATACTTTGCTTGTGAGAGAACATAACAATAAAAAAGTGTGCCATATATGGTTTCAGTAATTTATTGCAGATTGAGACATAAAATAACAAGGAAAGGGTAAATTCAAGAACCAGAACATCAGCTGGTAAAAACTGGGGACATAGGTTTGATAACAGCTGAGAAATTGTACAGTTAGTTAAAGATCAGCTTGAAACCAGTAAGGAAGAAACACAGAAGGAGAAGACCCAGGAAATGAAATTGTGCTGTGTGAGAACTGTAAATAGTAAACAGAGACTCCTCTTTTTAAATGCACGGTCTGCAGAACGTGTCCTTCCCTTCATAGCTGTTTATCTTATCATATTTGTTACAGCAAATTAAATGATTAAACTTTCAGATATTCATAGCAGAGCAACTAAGCTGAACCAGTACCTTTAAAATTACAGACAGTTCTCATATGTGTGTTGCCTTACTGGCATGGGGAAGATGGGAAGACAGGGAGGATTAATTTCTTTCTTTAGTTGTGTGGCTTCTAGACCTCATGAGTCCATTGGAAATAGTCCTGCTTCCCTCCTGGCACTTGTATACCCATTTCTTTCACTGGGATTGGATGGTTTCCAGAGAGATTCATTCCAAACTGCTGAAAGAATTTCAGGATGTGACAGAGATGGTAAGCCCTTGGGTTTCTTGAAAGAATTGTGTGCTTGTAGGTTGTGATCACAGATATAGTCTAGATCAAATCCACAGCCTTTGATAAACATGTAGCAGTTTTTGAAGTCTCTGGAACAGATTTTCTATCCCCAGGACACAACTAGTGGGGTTTCCTGAAGCATGCCAGGTACCAAAATGTACACTTAAGATGTTTAATTTCTGGAGAAAACCATAGCACCTAGCCTAGCCTGGGTCCTGGATACCTGTCCAGTAGAAGATATCTCATAGTAGCTTTTCTCTCCAGCAATAAACTCCTCTGCTGGATGTGACAAAGAATCTCCTAATCAGGGCTAGCCTGTGGTTTGTCTCCTTAGGAAGCCCATTTGAATTGTCCTCCTTACGGCTATCACTGGCCCACCTCTGCAGTCCCTGTCTATGGACTGTATTAGTGCAACGGTGATTAGGTAATGGTCCTCTCATGCTCCTTGCTTGCAAAGTTGCTTCCAAGATCAGCTCTCCAATAGACTTTTCACCCCATTTTCCTATTATCTGGCATGTGAGAATACTGCCCTGTCAATTAAACTGCCATAAATCATCAAGATTGTGACCAGTAGGTTTGTGCTCATTGAAGCGATCAAAGGAAGAGAAGGTCTTACCTGTATTGCTTGACTTGAATCACTCTGTTGTTCACCACTAATGAAAAAATCTCTCTGATATGTGCTCCATGTTTTTTTTTTAATTCCACAACTTGTAAACTATATTGTCTCTTCACTGACTAACTATCTGCAAAACATGTTCTACCTACTCTTGCTTGCAGTTGGGTTCTGCTATGTATAAACTTGATCAAATCACAGTGAATCTGACTCTGTCTTGAAATTTTCAGTTTGCGGTCATTTTGTTTTGCCCTTGGTGAAGCTTTGTGCTAAGGTTTAAAGCTAGATATCATCTATTATGGGCAATTTCCTTCATCCAAGTTAGCAAGAAATCATGTGTCCTGATTTGAGGTAAAACAGGACCAATTTATCCAGTAATGCTGCTTTTCAGCTAGGCCTCTTCTAACTATTGAAATTAACAGCATATTGTGCAGACATTGTTCGCTCTCTCAGAATGATAAGACCAATTTTTATAGCTGATGCCCAGGCATGGTATGCAGATAGGCTCTCACTTATACTTATTGCTGTAACAGCCAAGGCCAACCAACTTTGTTGCTTGCCCCGTTGGCGGGTCAGAAGCGGAAAAGCGCAGTGGGGTCCCACCTGCAGGAAGGAGTGGACAGGCCAGGTGACCCAAAACTGACCAACAGGGTATTCCATCCCATCTGCCTCATGCTCAGTATAAAAGCTGAGGGATCAAAGGGTCAGCTCTCTCTCCTTCTTCAGTGGTTGATGTCTGAGGAGGACTCTGTCTGCTCATCTGCCTTTGGTCCCGATCCTGAATCCAGATCCGGAATCCAGTTCCTGTCCATCACTGAGTCCAGCCTGGGACTGCCCCAGTGCCAGCTGGTGTTGTGATTGTCATCCTGGGAGCTTGATATGTTTTTGTATATATTTCATTATTTCCTTTTATTTTATTATTAATATTTCATTAAAGTAGTTTAGTTCCTTCTAAACTCATAAGTCTCCTTTTCCCTCTTCTGCCTCTCTCTTTGAAGAGGGGTAGAGGGGAGCATCTGTCGGTCCCATCTGGGGTCCCCCACGTCCCCAGTAGCTGATTTGGCCTAAATCATGACATCATGCAATAATTTTAGTATTTATAACAACATTGCTTAATATTCATACACTTGTTAGTCGCTATTTCTGAAGTGATTCCTCATTTTCCTGTGAATTGCCAAAGCTATTTTGCTTGCCAAATTACTTTCATTCTTTCCGCAAAAGCTTGAAAGATTATATGGAGGACTATTATTCATCTGTACTCTTTACTTTCACTCTAGCTTGTATTGTAATCAGAACAATTTAATCTACTATCTTGTGGCAAAAATATTCCAAAGAATGTCCTTCTATTACTAAATCTCTTATTTAATCTGTTTTCATATCTCGTTGTATGCAGGTTATATCACCTCTGCATTGTGATATCTAGCAGAAATGTCATTATCTTAAGCAAAGGAATAATGTAAAGAAATGTAAGATACAAGATACAATACAATATAAAATACTGTTCTTCCTCTGCTGCACAGACATATTTTTAATAGGAATCTATTTTCCTGTAACAGCTGTCTTTTGTCCAGAGAGGAAAAAGAAAGTTTTAGCACTTAAAGTTAGACAAATACAGGACAAATGGAATTTTTAATTTTGAAAGGCTATTACCATTATTATAATTACTTTAAATAAAAACACATACATACACAAAAAGACAGTTATTTAATGTTTAAATAAGATATTTTTTTCAAACCAACTTGCTGTTGGTTCAGAAGAAACATAAACAACATACAGCAGTTAAAAAAAAAAAAGGAAAGAAAACAAATGTTAAATCATAAATCCATAGTTGCATGGTCTGAATTTCTAGGAATTTAATGAGGTCCCAGTAATCATTATACTATTTACTACAACCATTTAGCAATCTTAATATGGCACAGTTGAAAAAAACTTCCACCAAGAGAAAGCGAAATCTGCTTTGTGCGTGCTTGAGCAATGCCTTGTTGGATCTGACAAGTTTGTTTTGGACTAATGGAAAGAGAAAGCCAGAGTGTGTCCCAGAGGTCTGTGTATGGAGGGATTTTCCATAAGTGAATTTCTCCTTTCTTTGATAGAAGATATTTGGCTGTCTTCAAGAGCCAGGCCTTTTTCTCTTCTCCCAGAGCAGAATGCTGATGTCAGAAATGTTTGTCTTAATAAGTTTTTCTGAAATAAAGTGTTTCTTTTTGTTGAAATGTATATTTTGGAAATAAACTTGGATTTTAATGTACATTTTATTTTCCATTACATCTTCAATGTTTTAATTCAAGCATATTTCAACATTTGATTTTTTACTTTATTTTCATTTGTATGTTATTTTTATAATTTTAAAATTATTTTATTACATGAACTTTTACAGCTAATTGCCTCTAGGAGCAGGTAATCTTTTTAAATTTTTTTTTTATTTACGATTTTCTTTTTATTATTTAGGTTTATTTATGACAAACTCTTTCAATTTTGTTAAGCAGCAAATTCCCTTAGTGATTTAAAAATAAAATAATAATTATTATTTATGTTATGTTATGGCTATGCCTACCTGTAACAGTTATTCACTTTTCTATATTTAATCATGTGGTATACATATACCAATGGGTAGATACAGGTAATATGCAATGAAATACCTACATTACCAAAACCTACACATAAAAGTAATTGCACTAAATTGGTGGAGGAAAATTAGTGGCTAAAATTTGAGAAAATCAATATTTCATTATGAATCTTTTCAGACAACTTGTCCCTTAGAAATAACTTATTACTGACTATGTCATTTTATCTTACTTTGTAGTGTATTTCTGGGCTTGCATACGGCAATAGGAGTTTGAGGTTACTTTTCTTGTAGTGAGGTGGGGGTTGGTCTCTTCTCCCAAGTAACAGGTGATAGGACAAGATGAAATGACCTCAAGTTGTGCCAGGGGAGGTTTATATTGGATATTAGGAAAAAATTCTTCACTGAAAGGGTTGTCAAGCACTGTAACAGGCTGCCCAGGGAAATGATTGAATCACCATCCCTAGAAGTATTTAAAAAACATGTAGATGTAGTGCTGAGGGACATGGTTTAGTGGTAACTTAGCAGTGCTAGGCTCGCCCTTGGATGTGATGATCTTAAAGGTGTCTTCCAACTAGAACAATTCTATGATTCTATGATTCTTCAAATGTTAATGCAATTTTTATATTTTAGGGCACTTTTACTGTCTTAATGATTTGTTGTAAATACTTCCAGCAGGTGAAATCTGTTGATCCCTCAAGGCAGATATGCAGCATTCAAGGTTTTTTTCATGTATTTCACTTTGTATTTTCCAGATTTGATGTGTAAAGAAAGTGTCTTTCTTTATTTGATATTTCTGGTAAAATAAACACTTGTTTACACACCAGTACATCAGTTTTAATCCATGTATTTGTTAACACAAACTTTTTCCACTGCAGCTGATGTGTTCAGCAAATTTTTGTGATTGCATATTAATTGCAAATAGAGGAGACTAGTGTTGCACAGGTTTTTATAAGCTCAAAAATTTGTTTGTATTACTTACTTTCATTAAATTTCAAATATATCTGGATTTAACATTCAAGATATCAAAATATTTTCTCCCAGAGAATATGGAATACAAATAAGAAGATTTAAGTCAAGACACAGCAAATGTTACTTCTTTAGAGAAAGACAGGGAATTATCTTACAATTAATACTCTGTTGATATATAAACACAGAAACACACACAACACAGTGCTTGTCATACATCACTGCAAGCAGATATAAACCATACCATGGACTGTTCAAGACTTTGTAATGACCCTATGAACTCAGAAATGAAAGAAAGGTTACCCCAAAACATTTAATATACTAAATAAAAGAACCAACCAGACCCACTAATTGACAAGAAAGATAAGGAGGAAGGAACACTTTCTCCAAATTCTCATAGCATTCAGTTGCAGGTAAAGAAAGAAATGAGAACAGTGATATATACACATATCATTTTATATACGTGTATCATCACTGTTCTCATATTAATAATGAGAACAGAACATATATATAAATACATATAAAACAAACAAACAAACAGAAAATACCTTTTCCAAAAGAAAACGGAAGATACTTTGTAGGTTTATGATGCAGGAGTAAGAAACATACACATTTGTTTATCACATCTACTATAAAGCAGCCTTGACCTACTTAAGTAAAGACCACGTAAGATCAATGAGAGTAAGACCATGTACTAGTGTTCCTAACATTTACCACTTGGAAGTTCTTGAAACATGTTTTTCAACAGAACTTGAGGACGGAAAATCAGTATCCTTGGTCCTCCTTGAGTTTTGTGAGGAGCAGCTTACACCATGGGCAGGAGGGCTCAGTTCTACCTCCTTCTGGTGCAGTGGGGATTGCTGCATGTCCAGGAGACTTCAAAGGTCATGGACCAAATATGGCTTTCTCCTTTCTATGTTTTTATTAAGAAAGGTAGTATGGACTAGGTAGTGGAATGAGAAGACAGTCTTTTCAATGGGGCAGTGCCAGCTCTGTTTCTCTTTGCTGCTGTAGAGATGCAGAAAAGCAGAAGGGAAGAGGGCTGATGAGGGAAAGCAGTAAGATTTGGTTCAATATACACACAGTGACAAAGCTGGTCAGAAATTCCACTTCTAACGACTTTTCCACTGAAGAACAATGATCTGCCAGATTTGTAACATGCCTCAGTGCAGGTCTTTTTTAACCAACACTGCCCAAACTCTGCCATATTTCTTGCAAGCGTCTCTACCCATCTCCTCACTGTCCTGCTTCCAGATCTGATCTGCTCACTACCCCTGGCTTCTGAGTGCTTTACATTCCCCTGCCTGTGCCGATGTGGATCTGGACACCCAAAAGACTTGGTCACCTAGCGCCTGGGGAATACCACCACAGGCACTAATGTTGATTTGGCCATCCAGGACTTGTGTGATATGTCTGTTCTATTTAAATAAACAGTGCCAGTGGGTTCAAGCACTATCTCAAGCACAACTCTCCATGAGTTCCTTGATGCAGGTTTGGCTTGTGAAAAAAATATTCTCCCAGACATTGCCTGAGCCTGGTTCAGGGATGACACGGGGATAACAGGATCTACCTACTTTGGAAGGCAAGACAGTTTGCCAAATGGAGACAAGACACAGTGTGGTCTTGGTGAGGAACATTTCATTCAGTAGTACAGACATACCCTTAAGGCTAACCGCTCCAGGACACTCAGGGGATGGATGATGTCTGATTTCCCAGTTATTCTAATATTTTCTGTCTTTTAAATAAACTGTTCCTAATGAAATATAACTGAGTGTCCTCATTAATCTCCTTAAAAATCACTCTAAGGGTAGATAGTTACCACACGCACAGGAGGTAGCTGTGGCACCTGCAGGCATACTAAAGTTGCCGTTATCTCATCAGCTGAAGTATTGGAAAAACATGTATGCTTCAGGACCTCATACATGCACAATGGCTTGAATAAGGACAGCTTTGTTGCTGTCAGGAATTGAGATAGTTTGTTTACTAATCACTTTTCTGATTACAAATGTGATGTACCTTTAGAATACAAAACAGTAAAATTGACATAAAATTATTTTCAAATTTCACTTGAAAAGTGCTCAGCATCTAAAGAGATACTGTAGAGCATAATTTAAAGATATACCCTAACAGACCTAGTACAGAGCAGTAAATTCATGAGATATATCCTTGGCTCTGATACAAATTCCCTCTGGTGTCATTTAATTTGCTCACCCTAGCTGGCTTTCACTGCCATGGGAATGATACAAGATACTGAAAACAGGGTTTATTGTAATAACATCACAGGTATTTATGAAAAACAACTTGCCATAACTTTTTCTTTCCCAAGTGGTTTACAAATGTCTTTACTACAACTGTTAAAAATTGCATTAGTATTTGCCCTGTAATATTTGGACTTTCTGGTCTCCACATATTTTCTCTATAGTGTGAAATAACTAAAAATAGTTTGTTTGAGGAAATAAATGAAAACTGAGGCTTATACATTTAAGCAGTCACTTGAAAACACATGCTATTTCATGTCAATTAAGTTCAACAACAGGCTTAACAGATAGCATAACTCTAATACAAAAACACTTTTTCTATGTTTTATGTTATGGACATAAGAGTCTGTAAAACATCAGAGGCAAAACTCCCTGGATATAAGCTAACGTTTTTTTGAGAATTGTCCTCACTTAAATTGCATCAGTGACAGACAGACTGCTGCAGGTACCATAAATAACTACTTGTGGTAAACCTCAGATTATTAGTATTACTACAGTTTCTTTTCTAATTTTTAATCCTAGTGTCTGATCTGATATTTTTCACTGTTTTAACCCTAGAAAAATCACATTCTGTGTTTTACTTTACAAATTTAGAGGGATTAAATGGTCTTTTAGTGGTCTGAATCACTGCAACTGGGGGCTAAAATTCTGATTCCCTTTTACCCTCAGTCTGTTTGTCTCATGGAGTGAGTTAGCCTGAAAGAAAATGTTGTCTGCAACACACAGTGAGGCTCAAGGCTGAAGGGACAAAATCTGGCATGGAGCAGGCAAGGTCAGCCTCAGGTTTGTCTTGTGGAATTAAATTGCATAGACTTGTTTTGGAACTGGGCTTTTATCTGTGCAGCTGGTCAGCTCAAAGGGACTAGTATCATCAGTCAGTAGCAGAAGACAGAAGGTTGGCACGTGAGTTCCCTTGCAGTGCCTGGAAACTGCTTGTGAATGCTTTGGCTGGGGATCTGTCACATTTCCTGCTCTTTCTCTCTAACCTCCAGCACTGAACACACATCTCCATGAGTAACCTGTCTGGACAGATCATCTGTTGCCTGTCTTATTTGTGGCTGGATTTTTTTCTTCTTGTTTTTTCGCTCCTTCAGAAGCAGATAATTTTGACTTGAATTGACCTGAGGTACAGTTGCTGTTACTTGACTCCTCTGTTCTTAAGTCAAAATTAGACAAAATTTAACAAGTGTGAATACAAAAAAAAAAACTTATGGACTGTTATCTGTTGGCTTCAGTGTCTTGACAATTGTGAGGAGCTAGAAAGAACCTCTGAGGTAAGAGAAAACAGCCTCTTTAAAAACTGTAATTGTCCACTACATATTCTTATATGAAGACAATTTTTGCAAGGTACTTCATTATTATTTTATATAAATCAATAAATAAGTCCCTAGACTTTCAATATAAGCTTCTAAATCTACTCATTTTCATCCATATGCTTCATTCTAAGAATGTGCATAATGTCATTGAAATTTAAAAGTAAGCAGAAGTATTTTCGGAGGAATTTCATTTCTCTGTAGTACATCAGTGACACTAGCTTTTTAAACTTGTGACTGAGAAACTTTAGAAGAAAAAGAGACTTTATCTGCAAATTTAGTTGTAGTTCCTAAAGCTTTTCAAAATCGATTTCCCAACATCTGTGGCTTACTCTTCTTCAACCACCTTCTCAGACATAGAAGTCTTATTGTAACCTTATCTTTCCTTTATTCATATGATTTTGGATCTGAATTCCCTCCATTTTTACTTTTACTTTTCAATCAACCATTTGGCTCATGCAGCCACCTGGGACCTAGGAATTCATAAGGTGAAGATGTTTGCTTTTCATAAAGATGAATGCATGACACACGCCAAATCACTTAAAATGTCTATTTTCACCTCCTCATTACTTATCTTTCTTTCCCAACATTCACCCTTTCCCAGATATATTCTGCTGCTGTCTTCAACCATATTCTATAAAATATCCACTGAGATCTTAAAAACTCTGGCATACTCTGTCAGGTCATCTGGATTTTTTGTATCTTGTCACGTTCAAGCTTCACAAGCATTAAAGCAGACCATTACTGTGTTATAATGAAATGTTTCCTAATATCTCATCTGAACCTCCTCTGACACAGGTTTGAGCCATTCTAAACGTCTTGTAACTTGATACCAGAGAGAAGATACGGTCTTAAGCACCACGTCTACCCATCTTTTAAATACCTCCAGGGATGGCTATTCCACCACTTCCCTGGGCAGCCTGTTCCAGTGCTTGACAACCCTTTCAGTGAAGAAGAATTTTTTCCTAATATTCAATCTAAACCTCCCCTGGTGTAACTTGAGGCCATTTCCTCTTGTCCTGTCACTTGTTACCTGGGAGAAGAGATATACCCCCACTTCTCTACAACCTCCTTTCAGGTAGTTGTAGAGAGCGATAAGGTGTCCCCTCAGCCTCCTCTTCTCCAGACTAAACAACACTCATTCCCTCAGCTTTCCAGCTGCTTTACCAAGCTGGTTTTGGTCATGAGTACTTGTGGATCTTTCCCTGGATGCTTCATGCCTGTACCAGTGCCACCCACAGTCGGTCCCACTCTCTCTGCAGGTATCCTTGTGCTGTTGCCATGAGGGTTAGAAAGGCATGTTTGTCCAGCTAAAACAGTGGTCCAAGTGGAAAGGCTCTCTCTTGTTATGGGACAGGAGAAAGAGGATGCACTTTGTCAACAGTGTCCAGAGATAGAGTTCCTGCAGAATTCCGTCTTTGTCTTTTCTACTTAACTCTAACTTTTTGATGCCAACTTTGTTGTTCTTCACATAATGTCTGGATAGAAGGTGGTGGTTGGCATTCTCATGGAAAACTAGAGAGGGGTTTCCCTTTGCTGGCTGCAATAGAAACAGCAGCTGCATAGCTGCCTTCCTGAGTGAGCAGCTGTCTGCAGAACCCCAGCGTCTCAAAGATGAGGAGGGAGAAAAATCCAAGAAGCAGAGAAGACCTGAATAGGCCAGCTAAGGAGGTTCCTGTCCACTTTCCACTCTTCCTGGGGTGCTTTAGACAGTTGATGGAGAGAACAAAGCAGTCTTCCTGCCTGCTCGAGCCAGACTTGTTGTCTCCGATATAGGCAGCAGAGTAAGAGGAAGCTGAAAAATGAAACCCAAGCTGTTGTTTGAGCTTGTCATGACATTTTATGTAAGGAGAAGATTGAAGGAAGGAAGGAAGGAAGGAAGGAAGGAAGGAAGGAAGGAAGGAAAGGAAGGAAAAAGAAAGGAAGGAAAAAGANCTGAAAAATGAAACCCAAGCTGTTGTTTGAGCTTGTCATGACATTTTATGTAAGGAGAAGAAGGAAGGAAGGAAGGAAGGAAGGAAGGAAGGAAGGAAGGAAGGAAGGAAGGAAGGAAGGAAGGAAAGGCAGGAAACAGGAAGAAAGGAAGAAAAAAGAAAGAAAAAGAAAGAGAAAGAAAAAAGAAAGAGAAAGGAAGGAAGAAAGAAAGGAAGGAAAAGAGAAAGGAAGAAAGAAAGAGAAAGAAAAAGAGGGAGAGAAGGAGAGAAAGAAAGAAACAAAGGAAGAAAGAAAGGAAGAAAGAAGAAAAGAAAGAAAGGAAGGAAAGAAAGGAAGGAAGGAAGAAAGAAAGAAAAGAAAAAGAAAGTGAGCAATACTCTGTAAGCCCTCTAGGAATAGGGCTAGCAAAGAGTTTAAAGGAATGCAATGCCTCCTCCTCATGCCATGCATATTTGCAAAGATAAGTGTCCGAAGAAGGACATACTGGATGGCTGAAAGCTGAGATAGGGGGGCACACATGTATTTTATCTTCACATATGCCACTGGCATTTAACAAGGGTTTCTGGGCACCATTTAACCTGTTTTTTCTGACTCCTCCTTTCCATCACTCCCTTGGCATGTATTGTGCTTAAAAGCAAAACCTCACCCCTTTACTCAGCAAGAAAAAGGCAACACCATGTTGTCAGGACCCAGACATAAGTATGAACCTTCTTGTCATTCAACAGTTGAGCACAGGGCTAATGGGAAGGTAGAGGAAATAAGTGGATTACTTGGACCTCTCTCTGTTTTCTAGCAGCCTGTATGTGACATCATTGGTACCTGCCTTTCTAAGGGATACAAGACTTTGAAAGAAATTAAAAATAATAATTTCCTAGAGGCTATTTAAGATTAATATACTTTTGATAACTCTGATAATAATTTGATGCAGGTGTATGTGGAAGAATGCATGATTGAAGTATGACCACAGCTTTTGCAGCTACGTGATCAAAGGTGAATAGAATAGAATAGAATAGAATAGAATAGAATAGAATAGAATAGAATAGAATAGAATAGAATAGAATAGAATAGAATAGAATAGTTCCAGTTGAAAGGAACCTACAACGATCACCTAATCCAACTGCTTGACCAATTCAGGGCTGACCAAAAGTTAAAGCCTGTTGTTAAGGGCATTGTCCAAATATCTCTCAAACACTGACAGGCTTGGGGCATCGACCACCTCTCTAGGATGCCTCTTCCAGTGTTTGACCACCCTGTCAGTAAAGAAGTGCTTCCTAATGTTCAGTCTGAACCTCCCCTGGGCACGGCTTTGAACCACTCACATGTGTCCTGTCACTGGATACTAGGAAGAAGAGATCAGCACTTCCGTCTCCATTTCCCTTCCTGAGGAAGCTGTAGAAAGCAATGAGGTCACCCCTCAGCCTCCTTTTCTACAAACTAGACAAACCCAAAGTCCTTAGCCACTCCTCATATGACATGCCTTCCATCCCGTTTACCAGCTTTGTTTCCCACCTCTGGTTGCATTTGAATACCTTCACATCGTTATTAAATTGTGGGGCCCAGAATTGCACACAATACTCAAGGTGAATACGCTTAATACAGCGGGAAAATCACCTCTTTTGACCGTCTGGTGATACTGTGTTTGACGCACCCCATGATGCGATTTTCCCTCTTGGCTGCCAGGGCACACAGCTGACTCATATTGAGCCTGCTGTTGACCAGCATCTTCAGATCCCTTTCTGCAGGGCTGCTCTCCAGCCACTCCTGTCCCAGTTTATACTTGTTCCTGGCATCGCTGTGTCCCACACACAGAATTCTGCATTTCGTCTTTTCAAATTTCATGCCATTGAAAATTGCCCAGTGCTCTGGTATACCAGCTCCCACTTCAGTGCCTCTGGGCCCTTGAGAAAGTCAATATAACCTCCCAGTTTATCATTATCATCAATAGTATTGTTATAAATATTATATAATAATTTATAATAAAATAAATAGCATTAAATATAATTATTATATAATATTTAAAAAAGATTTTCTCCTCATCCTCTTTCTCCTGCAACAACATGATGTCATCATCTGCTGATCAGACTAATTCTATCACCAAGAATGATTAATAGTAACATTTTAGAAAGAATAGATAAGAAAAAAGTAAGTGTTTTGCAATATTTTTGTGTTACACTTTTTGGGTGTCCTCATTGGTCCTTCTGAGACAGTGAAATGAGTTGCTGAGCTACAAGAGTTTAAAAACTCTTGGTAGATCTTCTTCCATTAATTTTCATAATTGCTTTTGAACTCATATAAAATTTATCTGTAACAATATCTTATTGCAGTGAGCTCCATCACTTAACTGTGCTTTATGGGGAAAAGTCTTTTTCAGAGTGACATTTGATAATTTCATTGGCTGTCTCCTGTTTCTTAAATTCTAAGACACTGCAAGAAAAATAAATAATCTGTTTCAACTTTTCTGGGACCTTTGCCGTTTGATAGCTCTTTATCATATTAAAAATTATTTAACTCTTTCCTAAGATGACAGAAATGTAGTGATTTTAATCAATTTCTGTGGAAACTTTTCTGCTTTTGGTTATCCTGTTACCTTTCTCTGTATCTTTTCTAAGTTTTATTTTATCCTTTTTTTTCCTTTTTTTTTTTTTTTTCAAGATTTTAAAATCAAGGAAACAGAAATAAACACCAATTCATGTTCCAGGAACACTGTGTGTTCTACAGTGCCACAACATTATTTTCTGATTAGTTCTCCATTCCTTTCCTAATAAATCTTAATACTCAATTTGCTTGTTTGACTGTTTGTGAACATTAAGATGATTACTCTGTTTTCACAGAATAATGTATTATAACTCTGAGATCTCTTTCCTCTGTAGTACAAGCTAGTTCAGAGCCCTTCACTGTGCATACAAAGTTAGAATTGCTTTTCTCCTTATTTTTTCCCATGAGTATCAGTAACAATAATACTGTTCAGCCTGTGAATCTAATCATCATAAAATATCATTAGGGCTAATTGAACATTTATATAGATAATCACAGAGCTTACCCTGTTATATTAGAAGGGGAAATAGATAGACTCTCATACTTTTGGACAGAGTTGTTTGTAATAAAGCCATTAAGTTTTGTAGAACTTCCCCCCAGTTAGGAATAAAACCCAAGAATTTGTAAGTCTTCTGTAAAAAAAGGAAGAAATACTGAAATTTCTGGCTCTGAAACCCTTCAGCAGGTTGTAATGCAGCTAAATGTTCTTTGAATGAGTGGATGGAAAAGCAGTAAGAATTTGAAGCCACCCTCTAAGGGAATGTTACATTAAAATGCTACATAATATTCAGAGGGATAAATGTTTACATTTTGACCGATTGCTATATTTTTCTGTTTAATTTTATTTGCAGAAGCTAAGAAGTGTTTGCTGTAACTTAATTATTCAGCAGGTATATGCTATGAAACATTTGCTGTTTTCTATAGTGTGCGTGGTATATAGCCCATTCCATAGATGGGGCATTGAACAAGAAAATGTTATACACATATTGGTGTAAAACTTCCTCTGTTAAAATTATATACCATGGTGAAGTCCATTGCCATTAATGAAAATGAGAATGGTATGGAAAACAGACTTTGCAGTGTGTTTTGAGGATAAGACATACTTTGCCTTAATGCTTTCTCTTCTATAAGCTGTTTCACAGTTGGGTACCCTTGACTGAAAACACTTAATCCATCGCTGTCATGAAACGCAGCAAAAATTTCTATTATCTTACAATGTTAAGCCTGATTATTAAGAATCTATATGAGATACTACCTCAAATTAATTGAACAAATTTAAATTTTAATTGCTATCAGTGATCTAGGAATACAGCATACGACGTACTGGAACAAATGCCCTCATTAACTTATCTAGAACTTTGAAAGCAATGTCTTTCATGAGGAAATGCAGAAGATGCTTATTACCTTTGATGACATGGGCAAGATGTTCTAACCTTTGAGTATATGATTTGAGAGAGAGAGAACAATGAAATACAAGCTATTTTATTTTAGGAAAACAGAGTGCAGAAGAGGAATTGTGTTCCTGTAAGTGTATTTGTGTGATGAGTTGATCCTGGCTGGATTCCAGCTGCCCACCAAAACCACTCTGTCATTCTCCTTCTCAGCCGGACAGGGGAGAGAAAAAATAATGAAAGGCTCATGGATCGAGATTAGGACAGGGAGATCACTCACCAATTACTGTCATGGGCAAAATAAACTTGACTTGGGGAAAATTAATTTATCATCAATCTAAATCAAACTAGGACAATGAGAAATAAACCCAAATCTTAAAAATACCTCCCCCCTGCCCCCTTCTTCCCAGGCTCAGCTTTACTCCCAAGTTTTCTGCCTCCTCCTCCAGAGTGGCACAGGGGGATGGAGAATGGGGGTTGTGGTCAATTCATCACATGTTGCCTCTGCTGCTCCTTCCTCCTCAGAAGGAAGACTCCTTACACTCTTCCCTTGCTCCAGTATGGGGTCCCTACCATGAGAAACAGTACTCCATGACCTTCTCCAACATAGGTCCTTCCCATGGGCTACAGTTCTTCACAAACTGCTCTACCATAGGTCCTTTCCACAGGGTGCAGTCCTTCAGGAACAGACTGCTCCAGTATAGGTCCCCCACGGGGTCACAAGTCCTGCCAGCAAACCTGCTCCAGTGTGGTCTCCACTCTCCACAGCTCCACAGGTCCTGCCAGGAGCCTGATCCAGTGAGGGCTTCCCATGGTGTCACAGCCCGATTTGTGTGCATTCACCTGCTCCAGCGTGGCGTCCTCCACGGGCTACAGGTGGATATCTGCTCCACCGTTAACCTCCATGGACTGCAGGGGGCAGCCTGTCTCACCATGGTCTTCACTACAGGCTGCAGGGGAAACTCTAGTCTGGCTCCTGGAGCACCTCCTCCCCCTCCTTCTTCACTGACCTTGGTGTCTGCAGAGTTGCAGCTCTCACATATTCTCGCTCCTCTCTTCAGATGCAGTTGAACAGGTTTGGGGTTTTTTTTNTTTTCCGCCTTCTTAAATATGTTATCACAGAGGCACTACCACTGTCGCTGACTCGTTTGGTCTTGGCCAGCGATGGGCCCATCTTGGAGCCAGCTGGCATTGGCTGTATTGGACATGGGGGAATCTTCTGGCAACTTCTTACATAAGCCACTCCTGTACCCTCCCCCACTACCATAATGTTGCCATGCAAACCCAATGCAATTTACAACAGCGCAAATATTGGATGACTTCAAAGCATTTGCAATGAAATACATGGGTTTAAATTGAAGTCAAATGACATTAAACATAATAGGCATGTCAAACATAAACATACTGCAAAAAAGATTCATCAGATACTGCATATTAGCCGATATTCCTTTGAATATGGAAAATAATTCTTTTTCTTCTTCTCAAGCAAAGTGTTCTCTGGATCATTCTTTCAGGGAGTGATTTAGACAGAAAAATTAAAGCCATGGAGCACAAAATGTATTTCCTTGATCTGCCACTCTTTCCTATAAACTCCTAATGACAAGGCTGTGACAGATGGCCTTTAGGCCTTTTTTGGCCATCCTACTTTGTTAGCTCCAATTAAGTCCAGTGAAGTCCAGATCACATCTTCCATCTGGAAAACACTTTCTGGCAGCAGGAATTCTGATTAAATACAGCAAGTAAGAGGTTGTACTGCAGGTTTAAAGACTCTGAGCAGCTAAAGTCTCCCTCCTCAAGCTGCCCTTAATAATGGGTAAGCTTTAGCACTAGTTTTAATACTAGCCATAGAGAAATGTATATATCTCAAAGTAAAATGAAATAAAATACAGCATGAACTCTGAAAAAAAAAAAATATTCCAGGACAACTTAATAAGTTAATAAGTTGGATAACTTTCTAGTTGAATTAAATGAAGTAAACCTCATTGATTTGTATATCAGAAATGTAATTACTAGAATGTCGCATAGATGGTGGCAGTTACTTTGAAACTCAGATAATCATTTTTAGGTGTACTTATGTAGGGTTGGAACTCAAATGCCTTGTTCTTTCCTGGATGCCATAGGGTATCCAAGACTTTCATGTGGAAGTGGCTGAAATGCATAGAACCTATGGGAGACCCATGCTTCCTTGGAGTGACAGCTGAAGATGTGGTGGATATCGTAAAGCCTCAAAGTATCAATAAGTATCTTTATTTACACAACCAAATCTCATCTTCCTTGTCTACTTTAAAGTGAATAGAGTCTATCCTTAATTTCCACTAGTTGTACTGACTAGATCTTCATTTACTACAGTTGAGCCTTCAACATCCAGTTCAGATACAGATAACTTATGCAGACACTGTCTTAATCTGAAGCTTTATCTCACTTGATAGTAACACGGGGGAAATTTTTAGCAAAAATTGAAGATGCAGGGGTTAGGACAGTAGTTTTGCTAGGCTAATATGGATCTAGCTCACATTTAAAAAAAACTGAAAGGAAAGAGAAATCAATGGGTTTACTTTACAAAGAAAGTTACGCTGGACAAAATATTTCTTGAGAATTATAGCAACAACCTTGAAATATTTGCTAATGGAAACAGGTGATAAAATAAAGCTGGAAGACACCATAAATGGCAAGAAAGTTCAGGAATCTTACACGGAGTTTTAGTTGACCTTGAGAAAGACTGAGATGTTAGCAAAAGGGTGGAGTTAAATGATGCAAAATAGCTGGTTATGCAATTCAGGTATAGTAAGCAAAATTTCTGTTATTGGCTGCAAACTCATCATCTGGAAATGTCAAAGGACAAGAAAAAACTATTATTAGTAGTATTAGCTGAAGACAGAATGATTCTGAATTACTAACAGGGTATGGCAACAGAAAAGTAAATATTCTTGAATGCATTAAGAAATATATTTCCAGTAGAAAGTATTAATGTCATCATGCTAGACATCAGGAACATGTCTTTAACAAGGCAAAACCTGATACCCCTTGTTTAAGAAAAATAAAATCAGATTTCAAGACTGCAAGAAACCATCATTCAGCCCCCAAAAATTAGAAGAAAAAAAAGTTCAGCCTAATTAAACATAAAAAGCAGTAATTATATGAAAATGTGTAGTCTTTATAAATGCATAAAAAGAAAAATATATCAGGGAGTAGGAAAAAAAACTTTTAAATCAGAGAATCATAGAATCATCTAGGTTGGAAGGGACCTTTAAGATCATTGAGTCCAACCATAAACCTAACACTGCCAAAACCACCACTAAACCATGTCCCTAAGCACCACATCTACCAGTCTTTTAAATACCTCCAGGGATGGCTATTCCACCATCTCACTGGACAGCCTGTTCCAATGCTTGACAACCCTTTCAGTGAAGAAATTTTTCCTAATACCCAATCTAAACATCCCCTGGTGTAACTTGAGGCCATTTTGTCTTGTCCTGTCACTTGTTACTTGGGAGAAGAGACTGTCCCCCACTTCTCTACAACCTCCTTTCAGGTAGTTGAGAGAGTGATAAGGTCTTCCTTGAGCCTTCTTTTCTCCAGACTAAATAATCCTAGTTTCCTCAGCCACTCCTCATAATACTCTAGTCGCCTCACCAGCTTCGTTGCCCTTCTCTGGATACGCTCCAGCACCTCAATGTCTTTCTTGCAGTGAGGGGCCCGAAACTGAACACAGTACTCGAGGTGCAGCCTCGCCAATGGTGAGTACAGCGGGACAATCATTTCCCTAGTCCTGCTTACCACACTGTTCCTGAAACAGGCCAGGACACTTGGACCCTCAAGGAGATCAACAGCCCTGCCAAATTTGGTGTTGTCTGCGAACTTACTGAGGGTGCACTTGATCCCCTCGTCCAGGTTGTTGATAAAGATATTAAAGAGAACCTGCCCCAATACTAAGCCCTGGGGAACACCACTTGTGAACAGCTGCCAAGTGGATTTAACGCCATTCACCACCACTCTCTGGACATGGCCATCCCTCCATTTTTTTACCCAGCAAAGTGTACACCCATGCAAGCCATAAGCAGCTAGTTTCTCCTGGAGAATGCTGTGGGAAATGGTGTCAAAGGCTTTACTGACCTCTAGGGAAACAACATCCACAGCCTTTCCCTCATCCACTAAGAGAGTTGCCTTGTTGTAGAAGGGGATCAGGTTTGTCAAGCAGGACCTGCCTTTCATAAACCCATGCTGACTGGGCCTGATCACTTGGTTGTCCTGTATGTGCCATGTATCGGCACTCAAGATGATTTGTTCCATAACCATCCCAGGCACCAAAGTGAGACTGACAGGCCTGTAGTTCCCCAGATCCTCCTTCTGGCCCTTCTTGTAGGTGGACATCACATTTGCTAATCTCTAGTCAACTGGGACCTCCCCGGTTAGCCAGTACTGCTGATAAATGATGGAAAGTGGCTTGGTGGGTCCATCTGCCAGCTCCCTCAGTATCCTTGTGTAGATCCCATCCAGCCCCACAGACCTGTGTGTGTCTAAGTGCTGTAGTCAGTAATCATTTCCCCATGGATTATGGGTGCTTCATTCTACTCCTTGTCCCTGTCTTCTAGCTCAGAGGGATGGGTACTCAGGGAACAATTGGTCCTCCTGCTAAAGACCGAGGCAAAGAAGGCATTAATTACCTCAGCTTTTTCCTCACCCTTTGTCACTATGTTTCACCCTGCATCCAATAAAGGGTGGAGATTATCCTTAGTCCTCCTTTTATTGCTACTGTATTTATAGAAACATTTTTATTGTCCTTAACAGCAGAAGTCAGATTAAGTTCTAGCTGGTCTTTGCCCTTCTGATTTTCTCCCTACATACTATCTTTGTAGCCCTCATGAGTGGCCTGCCCCTTCTTCCAAAGACCATAAACTTTCCTTTTTCCACTGAGCTGCGACCAGAGCTCTCTGTTCAGCCAGGCTGGTCTTTTTCCCCAACAGCTCACTTTTCAGCACATGGGGATGGCCTGCTCCCATGCCTTTAAGACTTCCTTCTTGAAAATCTCCCAGCCTTCCTGGACTCCTTCACCCTTCAGGACTGTGTCCCAAGCCACTCTGTCAACGAAGCTCCTGGAAAGACTGAAGTCCGACCTCCGGAAGTCCAAGGTGGCAGTTCTGCTGACCCCCCTCTTTGCTTCTCCAAGAATCAAAAACTCTATCATTTCATGACCACTATGCCCTAGATGGCCTCCAACAATCAAAATAGATATCAAATAGATAATGATTGTTGAAAGAAATTATAAAAATAAAATTTCCTGACTAAAATGTTGGCTGGTAGGTAGAAATAGGTTTCTAGCTATCAGAGGAATGAAGTTATGGAAACTTGTGGTTGGATTAGTGAACTCTTCAATTCCAAGACAGTTTTCCCTTTACATTCTGTTTTGAAGTCTGGGTCCCTACACACTGAATACTCTGTAGTTTTAGATTCTGCATAAATCTTACTCATGAAAAACAGAAAACAAAAGGTTTATACAAATGTACTGCCTATGACAGGATTTTTTTTGAAATTCTTTTCTTGGGATAATGAGAAAAAAGAAGAAATTCTAGATTGATATTTGTTCATTGACCAAAATGATGGAAAGGATGAGACTATCAAAGGTTTGAAATACTTCTCATCTGAAATGACTGCTTACAAATTTCACAAAGAAAGAAAATATGTCATTCTCTTCAGTATCTTTTTCTTTTCTTTGGTTTAGAATAAATATAATAAGTCAATAACTTAAGTAATTCTACTTCCTTTTAACAGGGGAAAGCATCACAAGTCATGCCTCTACCTAGCTTTAAGCCTAATAATGTGATGCCCTTAGCAGTTTCGTGCCCTTTGGGTTAATTGCCCACAGCACCCTGCTTAAGGAGTCCCTCTGACTCAAAGGGGAAGCTATTTTAGTCCCATAGTCCAGTTGAAATCCTGGGAAATCTCTGTCTAGTGGTGGCAAACTGACTCCTTAGGCTCTGCTTCTATGCTGTTCATGGACTCCTTGACAGAATTGCTCAATCAGAAATTCTATAGCCTCTTTGTCTAAGGCAATCTGAGATTGCTAACCTAACATAAACATAGATAATAAACCAAAATGGCTAGCTAAGGCACCAAGGCCTTCCTCTTTTTACTGCCCTTCTCTTGTCCAGAAAAAAATGATTTTGCTGTTTCTTTAAATCCTCACTGACTCACTAAGATTTCCCTTTTCACTTAAATTCTCTACTGACTCCTTTTTTAGTCTTAATTTGTTACTGTCAAGTAACAAACTTACTCATAAGTCCTTAAATGCCCATGGGAAGATCATACCGCCAATTGCTGAAATTACTCCAAAATACTGATATTGTATGTATCAAAAAGGAAAAAAAATCAGACAATACCTTTTGCTAACAAAGTTTCACTTGAACAACTGATTCCAGTTTTAGATACTGAACTGATTCTTGCAGTGTTCCCTCTTTTGTGTTGAAAAAAAGGAGCACTCAGCCCACTGGACTTTTTTTTTCAAATAGAATTGATTTTTTAAATGCAACTGTTTTGTTAGGAAATATATGTCTGAATAAAGCAGATGTCCAAACTATCCTTCCCATTTAGTAAACTATTCAAACATCATAGACTTTTCTTCTGACTTATCTGAAGACTACAGTTAGGTAGGAACTGGAAAAAATATAACAGTTTAAGTAAGTTCTTTCAGAAATAAGAAAAAATTATTAAAAAAAAAAAGAAACACATCTTCAAGCATGACATTATGTGACAAAGATGAGAAAAAAAGGAGTAGTAAACCTGGTCTTCATTTTATGTATGCATTATGAGACTTGAAACAATTAGGAAGAGCTAAAGGAGATAACTGACCTTTTCTGTAGCTTTAAATAGTCATTATACATAGAAATAGGAAGAATTTCAGAACATGCCTAGCTATCTCTGTGTAGTAATCTTCTATATTCTTTTGCTGAATAGAAAAAAAATTCTATATACAAATCTAACAAAGAAAAAATAAGACCTTCTCCAAACAGACTGTATTTAGCCATGTCGTTGATACTGCACAGACCACATTGTGATTGTAAGGACTATGGCATGGGACTAGTTTCTTGCTATAGGTTTTTGAAGTGCCAATGATAAACTTTTGTTAGGGATCCTGTGAGACTTTGACTATAATAAAAATAAGTATTTTAAAAATAGTACTTATTGAAAAAATATGTTTTTTTTTTTTTTTTTTAAAGATGGACCAAGTTTACAGGAAACAAGCTCAATTTAACAGATTTGATTGCAAAGTCATAGCTTATCTATGGTGTAAAATGAAGTGTCATATAGGAATATCCAACCTTTCTGATGGCAGTGTATGAGACATGAGCCACAACCTCTCAGTAAATGAGGTAAGCCTGTACTCCAGCAGTCAATCCCACTGCATTTCCTTACAGTCCATCAGAACCTTAGATGTTTATTGCTAAAATACCTGAGTTCTTCCAAGTAATACACCTTCAGTCAGTTTCTTTCAATGGATTTACTTCCCTTTTCACTGGGTCATATCTAACCGCAGTGCCTCGAAATCATTCTGCCAAATTTCTAATTCTCTTCATAAGTCTCAATGATATAATTTGTGTAGGCTTCTGTCTCCTTCCTCTGTCATCCAGTCAAACAGCTCTGAAGAAGTGAAACACAGCTATTCTGTCACTTTCAAATCCCTGTTCCTTTAGTACTCTAGGAACTGCGTGGCAATATTTTGCTGCATTTCTGGAAAGCAGAAGATACAGGAAGACATATGTCAATACTCGCTGGAATTCCTTTTTTCTAAAGAATTCAAAGTCTAGTGGTCTATAAGATGCACTGCTTCCCAAATTCCCTTATTAATTAGATAGGAGAGACGGACAGGGAGAGGATGGACAGAAAGATGCAGGAGGATGAACCTGGAAAGTAGAGGATACAAATGTGTTTCATGTTGAAAGGCTGGTGACACACTGCCTTTGTAAACCAGTTGTTAGAAATAGCTGCTCTTGCCTTGAAATAAAAACTGAGGAACTTTCTATATCCTTCTCAGTCCACGGTGAAACAAAACATTTGAGCTATTTGGACAATTTACATCCTTAGTGCTGATTTCCCAGAATATGTGTTCTCCTGAAAACAGGAAGTGAACAGATTCAGCAACTTTTCTTCTTAGTGGATATTAAAAATAAAATAAAAGTCTTGAAAGGAGTAGAAAAGGAAAAGATATTTTGGTAATGAAAGCATGGTTACAGTGTTCCTGATAGTGCAAGACAATAAGAAATTAATCTACATAATCATTTTCTAAAATCAATGAAGATTATATATTTTTCTGTGCAAACCATTAATTTTCCATTCACATTCTGCTTGTAAAACTGAACTTTTTTTTTTTTTTTTTCCTTCAGAATAAGAATAGAAGCATATACTTGGACTCTGTGACCTAGCTGTATCTGGGAATATATTCTGCAGATGTCAGAAAGCACAATTTAGGCTTCCTTATATCGAATTCAGTTTTATCTGTCTTATTTGTTTTTTTCTTTTCTTCCCATGTATAACTCTAAAAAATACACACTAAAGATAGTTACATTGGTGCAAATAGCTAAAGAAACCAGGGTATTGTTCAAGAGAAAAGTTTGGACGTACAGTATTTGTTGATTTCACAGGATATTATTTTCCAAATTCTTGTTTGCCCATCTATTTATCATTTTGGACTTGTAATCTGGAAAGGATCTTAAAGCTAAGTTTAACCCATCAAAACTTGTGCTGGTTTTGAATACATAAGCTTCTTATAAACCAATCAGAAGGCTCACTTAGGCTCAGTAGCTGAAAAAGAATGCATGTAACATGGTTTGCCTAATCCATTTTTATACTCTTATAAAATTGCTGAGACAGGGGACTTCCGTTGTATCTATTAAAATACTGAAGAGCTATACTTTTTTTTCTGTGTTATTTTTTCTTCAAGTTTGATAAAGAAGACCTGCTATTACAAATGATTAATAGTTTTTTCCCCTAAGAGCAAATTTCATTCCTGATAGTGAGAAAATTAATTTCATCTTCTTGTCAGTCTAATTAGTAATTTGAAATAGAGATTACCAAATTATTTTGAATGCTTCAGTGCAAAACAACAATGAAAAAATCTGTATATAAATCATTTAGCTATGTGAAATTCTAATTGAAAAAATGCAAGTCTTCAGTTGGTATGGATTAGGAACAATTAATGTAAAAGGAATTGTAGCATTATTTTTCATTCTGTTAATAGAACTATTATTAAATTGTAAATTGCAATTCAACATTACATCTACAGGACCACTCAAAAGGAACAGAAATTGAGTCACTAGTAAATGTTTTGCTCTTGATGCTTATTGAATTAAATTATTATATATGTAATTATATCATCATGATTAGCCTAGTGGATATAATAAAAAATATTCTCTCATGGTTAATATTAGAATGAATCTGAGCCGCTGATACTCACTTTAATCCTTGTAAGTCGCTGGGAAAGGATATCAAAGCTTACCTGGCTTCAGAGAGATCAGGAACATTAAAAGCATGTCCAGAACAAAATGAAATTTCGAGGTCTTCTGTTGGAGGATCTTAGGATATTTAAGTCTCCCTATGGAAACTGTGATAGTCTTTGTTTGCTTCAGGTGCTTCAAATAGGAAGCTTTTTAAATGTAATATTTGCTACTATTTATCTTAAGTAATTTTTCAGTCATGAATATTCAAATTATCTTTAGAGGTTACCGTAAATACATTCTTACTAGTCGTTTTTACTCATTATCAAATTGGGTGACTAACTTGTTATCAAGTGTCATTTTAAGCCATGTGGGGTGAAAAACCTGAATTCTTTGCATGAAAGTACAAATGTAGAAATCATAAATGGGATGATGTCATTCTTTCTCTTCCTGGCAGTAATAATGTTTTATGCCCTGCACTTCCACAGTACCTGTACAAAGTCAATCCTACATGATGTTAAAAGATGAAAGCTAAAAAAGAAAAGTTTTTTCATAGTGTCAGAAAATGAATATTTAGTTCAGTTGTAGAGAGACCATAGCTTCCTGTAAGCTATTTTACTTGCCTACTCAATGTATTGAAGGGCAGCATGATCATTTCCTAGATATACTAGAAATATGTTAACTAGGAAATGTCATTTCCTAGTTAACAAAATGGGGATATCAGTTTCAGCGTTATAGATTATTTGGGTTCTTAAATTCTTGTAAAAGATATTTATGTATTCCTTGCCACATCTTTCTAAAACAAAAAAAGAATCCCCTGTGATCAAAAGGAACACATTTTGATATCTCTTTCTTTTGCCCTTCATAAAAATTTCCTAGAAATACCATCATACCAGTATTAGTAACAATGGCTCTAGTCTTGAAATCCATTTGGATTTTTTACATAGGAAAACTCAGAAAGTGATGCTTTTGCCTGAACAAAGGCTCTGCAACACTTGACAGTTGGGTGTTGCAGCATTTGGCTATTTGCTGTGTAAAAGAACAGCTTGCAGCGGCAGGCCAGGAACAAATTTCATACTTGGTAGAGCTCTACTGCACTCAGAAGATTTGCTCTGAGTGATTTTAATCCATATTAAGTCTTCATCAAAGATGGCTCTAAAGTGCTCTGAAAATATTCAGTGCCTCTGCATACTCACCTTCCTATTTCTGTGTATTTCTTACTCACATGGCCCTTCTCTCCTGACTTGAAAGTCAACACTGAAGCAATAAAAGCATCACGAGGACTAACTTTAGCATACGAAGCTTTCTATAAGTCCTTTCTCCTCCATTATCCTGAGGCATTTAGGCTGGTGACAGAAGGCTATCTAAAACAGCAGATGGAAAAGATTCAAATGGCTCAGCCCAGCAAAAAGATCTTTATTCATTGATATTTCTCTGTTGCTTAGACCAGTCTCTTAACTAGAACTGACTACAAAAGCAATGAGGCTAAAATAATTTGAGACAGGAAAATAAATGTAAGAACTGGCACTACATATTGCATGCTGATAAGACATACTTCAGCCAAAACTAAATAGTTACAGAAATGGTGAAAGAATTAAACTTAAAGGGAGAAAGAAATGGAAAGAACTGGCTCAGACTGAAGCTTTCAGCCCTTCAAGAAGAGGATTATTATTGTCACAAGTGCCTGTGGACACAAATAACACAATTATCCTTCTGTGAACTGATTTGGAAGATTATGTATCTCCTTCCTTATTTTTCCAATTCAACTTGGCATTGGACTGCAAACAGGCTTGTAAATACAGTGGTAAAACTGTCTAAAAGGGTATAATCACTTCTGGAGCTGACAGGTGAAGTCACTACTTAGTCATGCAGCTGAATTTCACATTAAGATCACCCCAGATTTTTTTATTTGGGGACATGCTTGAATTGAATGTTTGTAAGACATATTTAGATATATATACACATACATATATATATATTAGGCTTAGGCTGTAATTCTCAAGCACTAATTTAAAAAGTAATTTAAGAGTACTAGTAAGCAAGGAGATACCCACCTTCTGCTGTTTTATGTTGCCGCTGAGCCAGTTAATATTGTTAGAATAGTTAGTACTAATGGAACACATACTTCAGTACTTATCAATTTCTATAACAACTGAGGTTCAGACAATGAAAAATAGTACAGGTACACAGGTAAAATGTAATCTTTTTATGATATCCTAGGAAAAATCATAAAATACTTAGTAGGAAAATGCCAGCATAACAGTAAGTGAATACTTCCATTACTGGATGTAGGCAAAAGCATTCTTTTTCTGCTGAGAAAAAGATAGATAATCATGCTGCGATGATGTCCTCTGGATTTCTTCTTTTTTCTTAAAAAATAAAGCCAGCTTCAACAGGTACTTGTGTTCAGAACTGAGCTCAGGGTTCTTTCATAACATCTTTTTCTGCATTAAAAAGTACTAGCTTTGCTGTACATGAATTAACCTCTCTAAAGTCATTCACAAAATGACAGAAGATAATTGCTGAAAAAGAGGCAAACTATTTTGGTTACCAAAATTTATGCAAAGACTCAAAAGAGAAAGATCTGTACTAATAAAAGGTGTCTGTCCATCTCTTTAATTTGCTGTGTTCAAAAAACCATTTGCTCATTATAGGTCAAACAGAAATGTATATTACGACATAAAATGAGTGAACATCTTTAATTCTGCCTGTAGAGTAATAAATTGCAAGTAAAATTGGATTGAGATCTAAATTATGCCATCTACTCTGAAAATCATCAGCTAATGGTGTCTAGACTTATTTTCAGTACTTCTATTTAAATGAAGAATGCAAGGTACTATGGCATACTGCATTCAGTATTAAAAACAATGATAAAAAGTATTTTGTGGGGTTTACGTAAGACTACATATATATAGAAGGCCACAGAAGTTAATGCTATGTGGTAAAATTGCATTAAAAATTGACATATTAATATGAACAGCCAAATGAATTCTGTAAGAGCATTTGAAAGAGGCAAGGTAGAGACAGCCATAAAGGCATAAGTAGGACCAGAAAGAATCCCAAAGAATTTTTCTAAAAAGTACAGCCATTATTATGGTCAGAAGATAATCCATCTGCAGAAAGGTAGTGGGAGACACAGAGATGAGCATTCTTATATTCTGAGATTTGGGCTGTAGTAGTGCTTTCAGGCTCTGGAGTGGTATGTCAAGAGTGTATGATCCTGAATAACAAAGAGGCATTTTACTCTGAGTGGGGTGTATGGTGGCACAGATCCCCTTGATTTCTGTACAGTTTTGCCACTGATCTCAGCAGAGAATTTAGAATTCAAATAGTTTTAAGCAATATGAGTAATATATATGAGCAATATGAGTTATATATAGTTTTAGGATGATGTCCATACCTAATGCATTGAAATTCAGTCTGGTGAGGTTAAGTGTTCTTTATGTTACACTGTGTTTATTGCAGCCCTGTGTCTCTGGAGGTTTACATCTGATCATTGCTAGTAAAAGGCCACAGGTCTGCTTTAACTCCATAGAACTTTAGAACTAGGACCTACAAGTTTTTTTCTGGACTTACTCTGCTATTGTGTGCAGTGTGAACTATCTATGAACCTGTAATACAAATGCAGAGTAGAAGAGTACAGGCATGGGAGGATGGCAGAGGGCTTGAAAGCAGAGACACAGGATGGTACCAGAGGCCCAGGGCTATAAACAGTAAGCAGTGGTCAATTAGTGACCACCTCTGGAGTGCAACCTTGACAGCTGGGTACAGCTGGTTTTATAGAAAAGAAAGAAAATAAAGAAAAAATACCCAGCATATGAAAATGTACCACATAGAGTAGATTTGATGTAAACTGGAGTCAAAGACCAATTAAGGAGGTGGTAGAAAACACGTGACAATATCCCTAACGAGCCCAAAAGTAAGGAGGAAGACACCCCCCACCCCCAACAACATTATATTCCTCCTGGAAAATTATTTGGACTGATGATTTGTCCAAACACCTCTTATTTTTTAAGGAAAATGGAAACCATCAAACTTAGAACCTACTGGAGAATTGGAAGATTGAAGAGAACATCAGAGAAAAGTGGTAGATACCAGAAACTGTGTGTATAATAATTTTACCTATACTATTGAGTAGAATTAACTGGTTAATAGGTTAATTTGGATTATAAAAGTTAGAATTTATTAGAACACTTATAATTATAGCTCTTAGAATATTGTAGTTATTGGAATACTAATAATTCCTGCTAAAACCTAGACTGGTGTAAAGATAATTTACTGACATAAATTTTTTATTTTGCTTACATTGTATGTTTCTTCAGCATGCATAAAACACAGGTTTGCTGAGAGTCAGTCAGTCTTAGCTGGACAAAGTTCAAGCACGAACAGAATCCTGCTTGTGTGGCTACTGATACACAAAACAGTTGTATTTGCCTTTTACTGGCTTCATTTCCTATATGGTCATATGCTTAAATATTTATATGGTTCCTTTTACTTGAAATATAATTTATCCTCAAAGCTGTTTATCTTACTTATTGAAACAACTTCATGAATTCCAGAAGTTTTACTATTACCAGTTCACACATGGGAAACAGACATTTGGAGTATTACTACATACTATTTCATCAAAATGTCAAAGGTCTGTCCAGGCAAACATGTGTGATTCAAATCAGACAGAAAGATGTGAAAATAAGAGATGGTAACCCATCTGTGATACCATGTTACTCTGCACCTATTCTAATGAATGTCCTGCTTACATGGCTGTAATCTTTCCAGCTACGGAGCTAGCTGACTTACTGCAAAGCCTATATACAATGCAAAAGCCTAACAGTCAGAGTCCTAAAGGTAATTAATCATATAAAAATTCAGATAAATGACTGAGGAGGGTTTTAAAAACAGACCTCATACATACTTGTCTGTGAGGAGCTGAAGATCACAAAGAAGTCTGATTGGTATAAAGAAGAAATATAAGCCTCTTATCCTCAGTTACTTAGAGCTTTAATCACTCAACTGTCCTTTCCTGTTTACATGAAATAGTGATCAAGAATATATATTTACATGTCAAATTAATCCCTCACACTCAGTTGATAGCTATTTCTTTAAACAGTATGTTTGGTAACAGCTCTGCAACCATGCAAAGTTTGGAGCAATGTTATACACTTTAGTCATTGTGCATAGGAAAGGAAAAAAATCATGCAATCTGCCTTCTACTTTTCCTTCTTTAGCTCTGTTTTTAGTTACACATACAAGCAGATAGCTCTCTAAATATACATAGGGAACGGAACAGATGATCTAAAAGAGCCAATTCACATGTAGATAGTTGTCAAGTTAAAATTCAGAGATTCAGATTTTATATAGGAACCTGCTTCCATAGTGAGTTTGAATAAACCACCTGATTTGCATGCAAGGATTGTGTTTCTGCTTTTTTTTTTTAAAAAAACCTTGGTGCATACTGTTATTAAACAAATCTTTGTGTATTACTTCAGCCCACTTCTGTTAGAATAAAAGGTAATTTAGCAGAGAGACTTTTGCAATAGTGTTAACTTCATTTGAACTTGAAAACAGAGTCTGGTATGGCAGTTACAGCAGGGTCAAAGACTGTAGCTGCAACAATTTGATTGTTGGCTTTACGAGACTGAGTATCAGCTTTGGTTCTTCATAATTATTTTTGAGATCATTTAGGCAACAGATGCAATCCATAGGTGGTAGAATTAAGGTATACTACAGAAGAAGCTTTTAATTTATTCACGAGATCAGTTAATTGTAATGAGATCTTTATGCCACAGATTAGGAAGTGAGCCAGTGCAAGCTGACTCACAGGAAATTGTTTCAGAGCAGAGTCTGTTTTAACATAATAATAAAAGGGATTGTCATTCTTTGACAAAAAGCACATCCCATGCTCAGACAAATGGTAATAATAGCTGAATGGACAACTCAAACTATATTTTCAAAAAACAGCTTTTGATCGTAGAGACTCTAGAATATTCTTTGAAAGTAGAAGAGGAATGGGAAAGACTACGTAACTGTACTTTATTCTTCTTTGTGGGACTAGCAATCAGTATATGAGATTACAGAAAAAAAGGGTTAAGATTTTCTCTTCTCAAAGAAACTGTATTGGAAGAGAATCAGATAGGATAAAAAATTTGACAAATTCACATTTATAATCTCAGTCGTGTCTTCTGGAGAACATGATGGAAATTCTGTGGGATGAAAGCAAAATGCTGAACAGAAGACATGAAAAAGCTTTTAATTCACTTGTTATCCATGCTATAATGTTAATGTAACTTAAAGGCAAACAAAAAGGGTATCATGACAGCTGGGAAGTTGACATGCTATGAATGTCCATCACGGAAAACTGAACAATCGAACAGGGTCATAATTTGTTGAAACAATAGGAATTTGTGCTCTATGATCTTTTGTATCCCTGCATTTTGTTCATACATAGTATTGAAAAATCTCATAGGTGCTGTTCTGATGCGACTGGGTTAACTAGGGATAACCCTCTGGCTGCTTCTGGTCTGAAACAAATAGGTCTCACTTGCAAAATTCAATTCAGTTCCCATTCTGCCATCTGAACTTTGTCACCACAATAAGAGGTTTGATCAAAGAATGCCCAAAGGTGACAGTTAATGATGATTTCTACTTCAGGATGAGAAGAACAAAATTAAAAAAAAAAAAAATTGCAGACATAGAGGAGTTGGATTCAGGCAGTTGAATAGGCATCAGAGGAATTTCAGCAGTGGAAAATATTATAAATTAAGCAAGTTCTACTATTCATGCTGCTTTTAGCATCACTCAAATTTATCTTGCTTCTACCTTGTTCCATAGTTTTCCTTTAAATCCTTTTCTAAGATATGTACTGAAAAAAAAAACCCAAAACTTAGAGACTATTCAATTTATGTTTAATGTAAAAGTAGTGTAAAACTTGTTTTTACGTGGATGATGTGGGCAATTTTGTCTCACATCAGTTTCGTACAGGTATTCAAAGGCAGGAAGGCAAATATTAAGCTTGTTGTAATCCTGTCAGGTCTGTTGGCATTCTGTTGGTGATAGTTATGGACATAGATAAAAAGTTGTCAAAACAATAATATTTTATGAATTTAGAGGCACAAAATTTAGATACATGTGTAATAAATGCTGATTACAGATAAAAGGAAATCTGCAAAGGAACAAATAGTAGCCAATAAGTTATGGGACTAATATATCAGTGATGTGATTGAAAAAGTTTAGGTCATTGATTCTCAAAGAAGTTGAAAAAGGACAGGAAAAAAGCGCATATATAGAAAGACTAACTACTTTGATAAAACAGTAGTTCAGCTTCTCCGGAAGAGAAACATCTCCAGTTACTGTTAGTTTACTGAAACCATGCCTGCAAGCTAATTAATTACTGTCAGTTAACAGTAATTAACACTGTCTCCCCCATCTCATTTTAGAGGTAATTAGATTGTTTTTCATATCTTAAAACATTACATGCATGATTGGACTTGAGGCTGGGTTTAAACATGAGCTGGTAGAAGGGGGAAGATTGCTTTCTGGAGGATCATACAAAGACATATGGGTCAGAGTAGACTGTATTTCCAAAAAGCTGACAAATGTTGAAATTAATCACAGTTGTTCTCTGAACTTTTTTAGATTAAGTTACACATAAGCTGAGCGTTTTCTGAAAACGATAATGAGCCAGTACCTTTTCCAGTTTATACTTGGTTTATATGGTCTGGGAAGGGAATACTGCAGGAACTGAACACAAAATTTGTGTTTAAGAAAACTGGACTGCAAGCTGATGAAATCAGTTCTCTACCTATTTCTTCTTTTTTTGGTAGAACAGCTGAAACCCCCACCCCCTGAGTTTTGTCAAAGAATCTATCCTTGGTAGAGAGACTAGGACAAATTATGTGTTTTGTACTGTTATGTCCAGTAAATTTCTTTTTCATAGGAAAACTGAAGTATATTAAAATCGTTAGACATCTGCTTCCTCACCGACACTTTAGAATTGATCATATAGAGATCCTATTAAACTCTTATACAGGTTTTACTTCAGTGAACAGCACAGATTTGGGTTCTTCCCCCTAGGTAAAAATTATTTTTCTTTGATTTTATGTCTCCATGGTAACTCTGTTTTTTGAGAATCTCTTTCCCTCTTTCCCTGGGAAAGCCCAGATATGATCACTACCCTGTAAACAATGTAAATAATTAATTTAATACATTTTTTGCAGACTTTATTAACAAGTAGAAACCTTAATCTCTTTCACTTAACTGAATACTTGAGCCTAAAGGAGTCATAAAATACATTATCTCTGCAAGTATCTACTCAGTCCTGTCTTCTGAGCTAATTTGTGTTTTTCCATACAGTAATTAAAACAATAGCTCTTCATACTCAATTTATCAATGTAGTAAAAAACGGTTTCAGCTAATTTCCTGTCTTTGATAAGCTTTGTTTCTTTTTTGTTTCTTTTTTGTTTCTTTTTTTTTTCTTTTAGCTTGAATAATTTTTAATTATGATGCAAATACTGTTACAGGAAATTTATTAAAATACTGTGGACCATAGATTTGTAGCTAATGTGTCACCCTTTCTGTTTTATGCTTTCAATATTTTGAAAAACTAAATAAAATGAGTCTTGATATGCAAGCTAAATATTTTCGTGAAGCTGTTTAATTGCCTTATATGTTATAAAGTTATAAACCAGTAAAGGAATCTATTTAAATATTAAGTTTTCTGAAGAATTTTCTTCCATATGGGTATCTTAAAAGATACACAGTTTTAATAGAAGATTTTGCACTTAATAAGAGTAAAAATATTTCCCTACATTAAATGAAAAATGAAAAATCTAGAAAAAAACAAGGGACATGCGGAAAACCTGCATTTCTTTTTTTTTAGATCTTCACTATTCATTTGAAAAATTCATGTCAAATTCAACATTTACTATAGCTCCACACTGAATTAATCCCACTGGTGGTAAAACTATTTTAATGAGTATCTATCAAATTATGCAAAACTTTAGTATTTGTCTTGTTAATATTTGTTTATTTTTAAAGCAACTCATACAGTTGTTTTTTCACTGGAAAAAAAACCCAAACAAACAAAAAAAAAACTAAAACCAAAACTTTAAAGCAAATAGGCAGATCTTAGCCCTGCCACCTCATAATAAATTATTTCCCTAAAATCTTTGTTGTTGCTTTTCTTTTTGTTAATAAGAAAGTAAATAAATAATAGGCAAATAGCCAGTAATTTTATCTCTAAATTGCCTAGCAGCAAATTTTAAAATATCTTGACCTTATTTATTTTAAAACATTTCTTTTGACCAATCACTTCCTTGACCCCATTTTATAGACAAATATTTAGCATTTAATAAGTTTTCCTTCAATATATGAGCTATACGGTGGAGATTTTGGTCAGTGTTCTTCTCTAAATATTTAAGTTTACAGGTCTGAAATTCAGCTTCTGAGACCATTCCTGAAAAAGTCAAGATTCAGTTCACAATTTGAATGAACTTATTTTGAGTAAACTTATTTATTAAAATGTTTGTGAGACATGAACTCAGACGTAAGTATAGTCAAGTAAGTCGATTTATAAAGTCAAATGAATATTTATGGTCAGCATTTTGTACACTGTGCTCTCAAATCAACCTCCTGCTGCCAAGAGAAGCCAGTGGAACAACAAGTACATCTTGTAGTGTGCTCAGAGACTCCTACTTCCCTCTCTTGCTTAATCAGTGCAATTGTTCAGCGAAACCTGAATGCTCAGTATCCAAAGACAGACACTTCTATTTACCTTCAGACAACTTTTCCCAACATTTTTTTTCTCTCTTCCTCACAGACCCCTCATTTCAGCTATTTTTCAGAAGATAGCACCACGAGTTCACAATGAAATCAGCTAAGGGAAATAAGGTTTTGTTTTGTTTTAACCCTGACCTCTTAGATATATAGCCACATATATTTGATGTGTGACCCACAGATATTTAGCTGGACTCATGGATGTGTGAGACCAGCCAAGCGTGCGGAATGGAACTCAAAGATAAATAGCAGACTGGCGAGGACATTTGAACTAATCAAAACAAGATGTTAAGAAGAATGCAGAAACACAGGTGTTACCTTCAGAGATTCTGAGTTTAAGCTGAAAGCAGACATGTATCTTTCTCAGGATTCAGAATTACAACATCTCATGCAGTAAGAAACTAAAGTCAGACCACCAGTGCTTTCATTTCTTGCTAACTTCTCCTCTTTATCTCCATCTGCACACTAGTAGATAACCCTCATTTGTCTGACTTGTAGTAATGGTTTAAATAGAATCATAGAATCACTGATTGGTTTGGGTTGGAAGGGACTTAAAAAAATCATCTAGTCCAACCCCCTGCCATGGGCAGGGACACCTTCCACTAGACCAAGTTGTTCAAAGCCCCATCCAGCCTGGTCTTGGACACCTCCAGATGTATCCACAACTTCTCTGGGTGACCTGTCCAGTGTCTCACCCCCTTCAGAGTAAAGAATTTGTTCCTTATATCTAATCTAAAACTACCTTCTTTGAATTTAAAACCATTACTTCTTGTCCTATCAGTACAGGCCCTGGTAAAATGTCTCTTTCGTTCTTTCTTATAGGTCTTCATTAAATATTCATCAGCCACAATAAAGTCTCCAAGTAGAGATATCCCTACTTACGAGAAGAAGGCTAGAGACACTGTATGAAAAGCAGTTCTGAAGTGAGAGTGTCTTACTCTTTCTCATCCTATCTATTTAAGTTTTCTTACAGTATTCATTAGAATAAAACCTCAGTGTCCTATAGGAGCATGCTAACCAGCAAGTTATCAAGTCATTTTTCTTTGCTGCAGTAAATATTTAATCAAATACAAAATCTTATAATGGTGAAATTGAAAGCCTGTCATCACCACAAATAGCTTCAAGCACCATGGTTAAAATACCCCAGCGGCTGAGGAATTCTCCTAAGTGGGAAAAGCATTAAGAGGAATTCTTCCCACATCACAAAGAGCCGGAAGCTGGATCTAGGTATATTGTCTTCAGGTAATATTCCAGGTCATACTTTTTAATCCTTTTTTTTATTTTTTCAAAAGACAAGACCATGTTTTGAAAAACAAATTCCAAATCACACATCACAGATAAGGTACTTAGGGCAACACCAAGACTAGAACACCTTGCTGAATGGTCTTAAATAGTCTGCCAGTTGGTATGTTACATTGGAAATTGTGCAGGTGTTTATGAAATGGCATAAATTGAGGGAACCCCAGGAGCAGAAATGTAACAGCCTAACCCTGACCCTAACAGTCATCAGTTTGGGAAATTATCTCTAGCTTCAAGGCCAAACTGTGCAGAAAGTCTAATTTCTACAAAGTTTAGGGATTTCTTATTCTGTAGCAGATTGGTGTGATCAGAGCACATAGTCTTTTGCTCTGAGTTTCTGCTGGCACCATGCTGTGCCTCATGACTCCAAGAGATAATTATTTTTGATGTGTATTTTTTTAAATTCCAGGTGGCAGGAAATAGTTGTTAGGTACCCTGATAGTGCAAAATTTGGTTGTACAGTGTTAAAAGACTGTGTAGGATAGAGAAATACACGTCTATTGAGATAATATTCTCCTGTCTTGTGTGAGGATTCCCTAGAATCTGGTGCATTGTGCTAAGATTTTGTCTTTAAGAAAGACACTTAGAGTGCTCCAAAACAGCCAAGAAACATAATACCAGTTCTTTAGTGTGATGATCAGGTTTCATTGCTCAGGTTTATTCACTGGCTATCTTTCATTCAACATTTCATGTACTCTTTTCTTGGCATGAAATAGTCGCAAATGAAAGAGGGAGAAGTTGAAGTGAAATTTTGTCTCTGTGATAAAATTATCAGCACATTAGACTCATCTTGTTTCATTTTCAGTTTCACCAACAGAAGATCTAACTATAGATTTAACTATATCTAAATATAAAATATTACGAGAAATGAACCCCAGATATAAGCAGTAAATATAAATACCCCACTAACCGAATACAGTAGTAATTTCCAAAATAGTGGCGCTGTTTCTAAAATATCATTGATTTTACTTCACAGTTGTGGTGGGTTGACCCTGGCTGCATGCCAGGTGCCCACCAAAGCCTCTCAATCATTCCCCCTCCTAAGCTGGACAGGGGAGAGAAAATATAATGAAAGGTTTGTAGGTAAAAGTAAGGACAAGAATATCACTCAACAATGACGTCACGGGCACAATAAACTGGACTTAGGGAAAAAAAAGAATGTAATTTATTACCAATCAAATCAAAGTAGTATAGTAAGAAATAAAACCAAATCTTAAAAACACCTTCCTCCCACCCTTGCTTCTTCCCAGGCTCAACTTTACTCCCAGGTTCTCTACCTCCTCCTCCTGAGCAGTGCAGGGGTACGGGGAATGGGAGTTGCAGTCAGTTGATTGTATGTTGTCTGTGCCGCTCCCTCCTCCTCAGGGGAAGGACCCCCCACTCCAGCATGGGCTCCCTCCCACTTGAGACAGTCCTCTGTGGACCTCTCCAACATGAGTCCTTCCCAGTTCTTCACGAACTGCTCCAGGGTGGGTCCTTTCCATTGGGTGTAGTCCTTCAGGAACAGACTGCTCCAGCATGGGTCCCCCACTGGGTCACAAGTCCTGCCAGCAAACCTGCTCCAGCATGGGCTTCTCTCTCCACGGGTCCACGGGTCCTACCAGGAACCTGATCCAGCGAGGGCTTCCCACAGGGTCACAGCCTCCTTTGGGCATCCACCTGCTCTGGTGTGGGCTTCTCCATAGGCTGCAGGTGGATATCTGCTCCACTGTTAACCACCATGGGCTGCAGGGGGACAGCCTGTCTCACCATGGTCTTCACTACAGGCTGCAGGGGAATGTCTGCTCCAGTGCCTGGAGCACCTCCTCCCCCTCCTTCTTTACTGACCTTGGTACCTTCAGAATTGCTGCTCTCACATATTCTCACTCCTCTCTTCAGCTGCAATTTATGAATTGGAGGAGCTGTGTTAACCCCATTCTACAGAATTGGATCAGTAGGCTGGGAGATTGTGTTGCAACAGAATGTTATTAGGATACTAAAAACTGATTTGGTCTATGGCTTTTTAGAGAAAAGAACATTAAAATACAACTTAATGGTACTAAAGAAATTCAATGACTAAAAATATGTATTTTTCAAATTTATGGAATATATATGTGAATCATCCCAAACACAAAGGAAGCAATGGTAGACAGGTGTGCTTTAAGAGCTTTAAAAGTTTTTATTAAAAAAAAAGATCTTCATCTTCCCAAAGCTCAAGGTACAATCACAGTTTTTCATTTATTTGGCAAGACCAAACGTTAATAAAAAAATGTAAAAAAGTTTATAAAGTCAAAATGAGCTGATAAATTCACCAATATCTTCTATTCAAAATAAATAAGCATTTTAACATTCCTGTATATTCAGATAGTATGAAATTAATTTCATTGTATTATTACTAACAAGAGAGCTTATTTTGATGCACTTCTATGTTTATGGTTCTTAACATGCCAGTGTAACCTCTGCCTTTTTTTTTTTTTTTTTTTTGCCGTTTGGTATTTGCCTCTCTATGAAATAAGTGTTTCTTTTAGAAATAGATACATTTTTTTCAATCAACATCTTTTCCAGCTCTAGGGCAAGATTCTGAACTGAACTGAACTGATGTCAAACAGAGTTGGTCTCATGAAGTCAACCATATCACACAAATAGAGCAGAACAGATATTCACAACAGCATGGTCTCTGTCTCCCTCTCACACAGGCACACTAGAGTACATTAATTAGCTTTCATGGAATCATAAAGCTGGAAATGACCTAAAATAGCTGCCTAGCTCATCTTTCTGCTCCAAAGAAATATCAACAATATCTACATCATTGTTGGAGGATGTTGTCTAGTTGATTCTTAAACACTTCCACAGTAGTGCCTCCAAACCTCCCCAGATGAACTATTTCAGAGTTTTATTATCTTGCCATTATTTTTTCCAATGACAGTGATGACTCAAGGCTATTTATGATCTACTGCATCCCTACTTTTAGTTCTGCAGAACTTCTAGCTAGAGTTGTTTGCTCTCCATAACTATGCAGTTATTTCTGCCTAAACTTAGTGTATTTCATATAACCTATAGTCATGTAAAGTTTCACCCCATTTTTCATTCATTTGATATTTAAAAAGCCTTTTGAATTCCATTCCTGTCCTCTAATCTACTTGCAGCTTATCCTAGCTTGATAGCAACTGCAAAACTAATGGTCATTTTCATGGTTTAAGGTCATTAAGTCAAATACTGAATAGCAGCTGTCCTGGGACAGAACCATAAGAAAATTCATTTGATAATTCCTTCCACTTTGACGGTGAACCATTAATATTCTTTGACTGTATATTTCCAACTAGTTTTACAATCAACTTATCATACATGTATTTAAACAATTTTCTTTAGCTTGCATGTGATGCTGAGATGCAAAATGACGTCAAAAACTGTACTGGAGCCGAATATACAACTACAACAATATATTGTTTCCATTTTGTCTGTAAGGCCTGTTACATTATCCTAGGAAGATTAAATTGGTTTGACATGATTTGCTCTTGACTAATCCATGTTGGCTGTTACTTACTGCAGGTCTAAAGAGCACTGACTAAAAGGCTGTGACTTGTGAAATCGGAAGAGAGCTTGTCATTAGATGACACTGCCCAAAACTTCTTGCTATTTCTTTTAGTAAGGCTTAGAAAATGCTATACATTCCAGGGATACTGTGACAAAAAATGTCACCTGGCATTATTCCTTGATTAACTTGATTTCCTCTATTGAACTGATATAAATGAACACAGAATAGTTTTAAATTACTTGGAAAGCTGAGTGACGCTCTTTTTAATCTCAGTAGTAAAGTGAAATTAAGCTATTGGCACTGTTAGCATGACTAAGGTGGCAGGAACCGGCATTCAATGAATGTCCAATTTTTAAATTACTTATATACCAGGGTGCTGATGAAAAAAAAATAAAAAGAGAACAACCTTGCTGCTCACAAAAATAATTCAGTTAACTAAACATATGTCTGTTCTTTTCCTTTGTTAGAGCATGAATTTAATAAGGTCAAGCAATTTTTTTGTTTCCTAGTTTCCCCATGTCAATGTGGGGACTAATAATCAAAGGGCTGTTCTATGTGGAAGAATGCATTAATTCATTTTTTGTTCTCATAAATACACCTGTTCTCTACATATTGTATATCAACAGGGAAGGAACTATTTGATCTAAAGCAGAGAAACCTGTGTGATGATATTAAAGGACAGATATACAATATGTATACATAAAAACTTACATAAGGTCTGTCAAGTGCAATGACAAAGACAAGATTCTTTATGCACTTTTATCTGTGTGAGCACAGTGGATGATAAAGTTCTAAAGCCTCAGCAGGGCTTTATAGATAGGTAATATCCGTGTGTAAGAGCCTGAGGCCATCAAATTTAGTTGTTATCATTCCTGTTGTAAGTTAAAAATTAAAATAAAGGTTTTGATGATGTTGCCAGGTGTACCAAAATGCCTGGGTACCAAGAATCATGCATTTGGAAAATGAGATCCAAGTTTAATTTCTTCTTCCCAGTCCTAAACTGTATCTTCTGGGAAAATACCAAAAAAAACCCAACCCAAAAATGTTTGAAGGGAGAAGAGTTGAAATAATGTTTTCAAACTTCATTTAAAGCCTAGAAAACTATACAGAGAAAAACTGTTGCTGTTCAGTGGATTACCAGTTTATCAGATTACCAGCATTTTCTTCCATGAAGTGAATCTCCATGCTGCCGCTTGCCAATAATACATCTATGTCAGTCACCAGTACATAAACTCAGCTGAATCTGACCTTGATCTAGTTGAGTTTAGCCTCCTGACACAGGCAAGAAGCAAACTTATTCCTTAGAAGGCAGTGTTCCTCTGGTCTGCAAGACCTGTATATCTGGATGGACAGTTTTCCACCCTTCATAGTCTACACTGGTGCTCAGCAGTCCCCTGTGATGTGTAAATACTCTTAGGAAGTGCAGTAACTGAATCTGAGTTTCTCATTCTTCATGGGACGGAAAGGGAGAACTGAACAAGACTACCATCACACCTTGATTTATAAAGAGAAGTGATCTAAAGAGACCTAGTCAGTTACTGGAAAAAGAAGTCATCAATGCATGTTTTGAGAAGAAACATCAAGGTGACCGATTCTGAGTGTAAGGTATTTCTCTGCTTGCCTTAGGAAAAGCATTTGAGAGTTCAGTGCATACTAAATTCTATCCTTAACTAGGTAGCTGAATATTAACTTTATATTTCTACAGTTTTTGGTGACATATCAGGCTGCTGTTTGCCTGCACTGTGTCACTACAGCCTGGCTTTTGTCCGTGCCATGCAAGTCTCAGGGCTATTTGATCTATTTGATCATGTGCTTTCTGCATACATAGGCATAGTCATGCTTCGACGCAATAGCTCTCTCTACATTCCTGTTGGACACCTGTGGCACAGCCTTGTTTCTGATTCATCTAGAATGGTATGAAGTCTATCAGTATTTCACAAGGACTGGGCAAAAAGTCCATTATAAGTGATAGCCAAGATGTGTGGATTCCATTACATAAAAAAACCCACCAAAACCTACTTTTAGTGCATCTCTGGGATTCTGTGCCACCTGGTTCTCCAATGAGAGATTGGTGTTAGTAAATGCCTTCTAACAAGCATAGACTAAGTCTTTGGTGTGTTGGGGTGACCCACTAGATAGTGCAGCCACATTCTGATTATGACAGAAGGCAACTCCTCAGTCAGTACTTTCTTTGTGAATGGTATGGAAATTTGAAGCACAGCAAAAGCTCCTGAATACCATTTTAGATGCCAGAAACTACATTTTAGGTAATACTGTACTTAATTATTAATTCTGAAAGATCTTAGCATTGGATCACAAAGGCTGTATTGTGGCTGTAGCCTTGACTTTTATTGACAAAATTAACAAAATTAACTCCATAAGTTATCCGTGAATGGGCACAAAAATATTAAGTAGAGGGAAGTTTCTGATCACTGCCCTTCCTCTTTCATTCAGTGTGTTTATTCCATGGTCAACATGGGAAAAGAAACTCAGAAATCAGTCCTGTATCTCTCTTACAAGAAATGAGCTGTAAATACAGCTAGGAAGTACAAGGGCCCCAAATGAACCCTCTGTCTTCATGGAGGTTTGATGGCCTGCAGAGAACCCTTCCTATAGCTCTTATACCTCTCAAAATTGATCTGAGTTCCAACTTTCTCTATACTAAGTATAGACAAGAGGTAAGAACTGGGAGAGAGGAGGTAGCTGAAAGCCTCCAGAATGCAACCTCATATTCCATGCAGTGTTTTACCAATATAGGCGTGTATGGAGGAAGAAATGTTCCCTCTTGGTAGTGGCTGGTGCTTTTTGCTCCTGCATTACTGTTTGCTGTATTGCTGTGCAGCCTTCTCAGGTTAAATCGGCATTATAACTGCAGGGTTCCTCCTCCCTGGGCACAGCAGTATTGTATTACGGTCTCAGAGACACAGCAGAAAACTTCACTTCATGGGTCACTTCATGTGTCTTCAGCACAGTAACCAATGAATTGGACATGAGTTACAAATATTGTAATCCTATCAAAATTCATTGATAATCAGTTGTATGAAATTTTACTTTTCTACCTGTTTGATTTAGTTAATCTCAGCTACTCAACCATTCATGGAAAATAAACATGAAAAGGTAAAGAACCCGTCTGAGCTGAAATTTGGTCTAGAATCTCAAGAAGCAGGTCCATTTCTGCTTTCTTTACAATTCACATAGTTTTAGAAAGAAAGGTAATGTTCATGCAGCTTTTAGCTGCCAGCATTTCTGCTAAAACAGTAGCTTTTAGAAACCCCAGGGAAGGTCATAGATGAAGAGAAAGCACTCAAGAGTTTTAAATAGTCCTTTGCTTACCATACATCAGCCTTCCCTTGAAAAGGTAGGTCATATTAACCTTTTTTAGGTCTCCTATTTTTATCTTTCCTCTGGAAAAGTATGTAAAAAACGAAAATTCAAAACTGTATGTAGAAAGCGGTATTAGAAAGGACAAAATTCTGCCATAACAGGCCAAACCTCAGATACTTTGGCTACTACCCATACTTATTTTCATTTGCTGATTTCCTTATGCAGTGCTTGTGGAGGAAGACATGGTGTGGGATTGTTTTTCATTGAATTCTGCTACTTCTCTTCAGGATCAGTTTATTAAGGCATCTTTTGTATGGTGCGAAGAGACTCTGCAAGTGATATATACACAAATTGAAAAGTGAAAAGCAATTATTTATTAGTTCAGTACACACAAATCATAGCTAAGATTTAATGATCTGTTAGGCTAAGTATTAGTTTGCTCACTGATACTCTTAAGACACCTGAAGAGTCTCTGTTAGCCACACAGACATGAGTCAGTAGGTGCAGAGACAGTCTCTATCACTCCTTGAACAGTGCTGCCAAGTTGCCAGGTCCTACCAGGTCTGTCATCACTGGTGACATTGATGGCTTGATCCAAAGCCCCAGTGATTCCTAACTACTCAACTAGCTTTCTCAGTTCTTTGTTTAATATTTTATATTTTACCATGCTGGTGCTTTTCTCCTTAAATGCTTGAGCTACTAATGATCTCAATAAAGCTACCTCTGGCTGTCATTCTTATCTTTCTGCCCTCTTTCTCACAACTCACTCACATAACTTAATGATTTTCTCAGAAGTCAAAGGCGAGGTTATACTGCTGGGCCACATCAGAGCTGGGCCTTGGGCCCTTGGAGCACAGGCTGCTGAGCCCAAGGGAAAGGGGCTTTACAGCAGTATTTGCAGAGAAAGAAGGTTACAAGCTTTATACATAATTTTTGTCTATGTGAAAAAATCAACAGGCATGTAAAAGGCAATCAAGATATAAGCAGTTTAGTTATACATCTTATAAAATGAAAGCAAAATTTTCTTCTGCTGAAATTTGTGCACCTTGAAAGAACCTAGGGAAACAAAGGATGCTTGAAATTTGAGTGTTTTCATTTGTTAGTGTTTCCAGCTTCAAAGTCATAAATTCTGCCAAAATTTTTTGATATGTCACAACGAATAACATATTTGCAGATAACATGAACACGCTTCTGATAGAACATTACGCAAAATCATTATGAGAAGGGAAGTTGTTGACTGTGTTCAGGAAAAATTTCAGAGTTTATTTGAAGTTTTCTCATTCACACAAAAGTGTTTGTATTTGTACAGTAATAAAAGGAAAAAAAGAGCCTCTTTTTTTTTTTTTCAGGGAAAAGCAAATCACAGAATGACACAGCAAAAAGAAAAAAGAAAACCTGTGACTCTTCTGCCTGAGTAGAACAGTTATGGCAAGTTCAGACTGTTCAGATTTGGAAAATATAAGAATATTTTTATATTTATATTTGCAAGTCTGTTATGAATAACATGAAGCATTCAAAAAACTTTCAAAGAGATTTCTTTAGTTGCTGCTTATTTCAGGGGTCAGCATTGAAAAATCAAACAGGAAATAATTTCATCCATTTAATTTACATTTTTTTTGTTAATTGCTTTCTAACTGGTGATGTATCTATTTGTAACTATGATAAAACATGAATGCATTTCTCTTGAGAAAAGATGAACTCTTCATTATTAAAGTAAAACCTTATTTTCTGCAAGCCAAATTTCCTTACTCTAATAGTGCTTATAGTTTGGTGAAAAATGTTCATGTTCCTCCATGCAAGCAATAAGAAATAATAATAAAAACATTAATTTCTCAAAATGATCGTGTAAGCTAACCAAGAGTGATTGCCATATATAAAGATCCTAGCCTTACATTGGTAGTATATATATATTCAGAAAATGCTCTGTCAGATGATCAGCACCCTTTTCCTAGTACACCTTGTGGGTGATAGATAACTGAACATATGGCTCATTTGTTTGTCTCACTGATTTTATTGTTCTCACTTTTGCAAATGTTGTATGTTGCATCAAATTACCATTAATTATCTTCCAGGTAACAGCATACACCCTCCTAGTTCAAGTTACAAACCTCATCTCAACTGCCTCCTTTGAAAAGAAGAATGCTGTAATTGTGAATGATGGGTATAATGCAGTATAATAACTCTTTTCTAGGAAGAATAATGTACAGTACCACCTGTGCTAGTAAAGTCATAACTGGGCAAGCTTTGTTATAATAAAAGCATGCAGCTGCTTCAGACTGCCCTGAAGCTCAGTGCTCTGACCATTATTCTTTATAATTTTCATATTTTTTTCACTGAGAGCAGTTAGATCCATGAAAGTGTAGGTGCAGATATAGATACAAATATCAGATTTTTTTTTTTCTCCACTCAGAGTTTTCTTGTTCGTTGTGGTCCAATATCAGTCAACCACACCTGTAGCTTTGACAGTACACATCTTATGCAATCCTTTTTCTATGCTGGGAACACAAATGTATTCTTAGTTTATCTTTCTTCAGAGGTGAAAGGACCAAAAACTTCAAACTGGTGATTAATTAGCTGCACAACTATCAACCCCATCAACTGGAGTGGCTCTAATGAATCTTCACACTCCCTGATTAGGAACCTGCATATGACTTAAAGCTTTAGGGAACTTAAAACCAGAGCTCCAGATAGGATGAAGGGATGCCCATCTTGTCTGTCTCTCTCAGAGTTTAGACGTAAATAAACTAAGCTTCACAAGCTGTTGCTACCTCCATCTAAATAAAGGCAGGTATTCTGAGACAGGGAGAAGAAGAAAAGGCAGCTGGAGCCTGAGAAGAATCAGATGGGGAGGGAGGGAAGCCTATGAATCAAAATTTCCTGTTACAGTGCAGAGTAAAAGAGTTTATTAGAAAGGCAAATTTAATTACATTAATATTGGTGCTGTTACATTTACCCGGATCTTACTGTTTAGGTAGATATCAATAAGTACTATAAATTTGGAATAAATAAACCCCATATTTAGAGGCTCTAGGTTTTACCTGTTCAGATCTTCAGGCATTCAACTACCAGCATTTCTCTACTCCAGTTGTTCTGCAGATATTAATTTCTTTCTCCTTCATTATTTAGGCTTCTTGTTTACTAAATCTAAGAAAAAAACCACATGCATGTGATTGTTCTGTTGTGCTCCTCCCCTCCCCATAGGTGCTTTAATATGAGGCAGTCTATACCTACATAGCCCAAAACCTTGGGCAATTCTTTTAAACCCCCACGCATTAAAAATTAAAGGTAAACTTCAAAGGTGTATGTGGACAGGAACAATAAATATTTCTTCATGGGAGCAATCACAGAAAGTGTTTTCAAGATCTTATTTCAGATACATTTTTTTCCTTTTATATACAACATAGTTCTCCTTGTCAGCCTTGCTGTTGCAGATTTCTTTGTATCCTACCCTAACTGATCTTTTCTACCTTCTACACCCTCTGTTAATTGATAAGCTATAGTTAACTTTTCTGCTATCATACCCATGATGTAGTCATACTGCCTGTTTATCCTTTATTTCTCCATACATCCACTCCAATTAGAGCTGATTACCTATGAGGAATTACTCCAATATGTTTAAAAAGAAAATTAAAAAAAAAAAAAAAGAAAAAAGAAAAAAAAAGGAAAGAACATTTTTATAGACATTTAGGTAAATGAGTTGAAAGTGCTGCCTAAGTATACTATTATTGATAAACATAAAACCTTTCATAAGGTGGTGCAGTTCCATATGGGTTACTATGAAATAAGTTAACTCTGTCCCAGTCAGACCCAGTATATCCACATTTCTCAAACTTATCTCTAAATTTTGGAATATGTTTTAACAGTCAAATGATGCTTACTTAATACACATCTTACCAGTTACTACACTAGTAATTCACAGTACCTGGTATTCTGTCCTTTTTTGTTCATTTCTTACATAAACTCAAAAAAACCCAAATTGTAGGTTCAGTGAGTTGTGATACATTTGTGAGGATACTGGCTGTGATTAGGTGAAGAATTTTTGGAAGCGAGAATTCATAGAAAATTAAACAAAATATTGGATTCTTCTTTTAATTTTTCATAGACTAAAGAAAACAGCCAGTTAATAGCTTCTGGTTATTATGAAAAATATTCAAACTGGTTTGAATGTTGGGGACTAATTCATTCAGATGAAGAATTGAGAAGCTCAGTACTGAATTCACTTAAGGACATCTTATATTTATTGTTATGGAGGCACACAAAATCTGGCAAACAAAAGCTAGGGCTTTATTCTGCCCTCATGTACTGTGTGGACTCTGCAGAGAGATCAGTGGGATTATGCAGTGGCTACACTCTGAACTATAGCAACTCTGCTCAGCCAGTGTTGGAAATATAGAAAACCACATTGGCTCAAATCAGTTTTGCTTTCCAGTTGGTTTTGGTGCAGTTCAAGGGGATTCTCAACCTGTCTCTGCTCGTTGTCACTGAAAGAGAGACAGTTGCTCAGTGGGGGGTTACAGGAGGTGATTCTGCCAGCTATGTTATTAAACCATCAGCCTACAGTAAAATCACTGAACTTTGCTGTAGACTTTGTGGATGCCACAAGTTTCCACCACCTCAAAAGATAATTTAATGCACTGGGACCAGTGTTTATTATAATCCCAGTGAGAAAGGCACTCAGACTTTGTAAGATATTGTTTACGATACCATATATTGCAGCTAACAGAAGAAATAAGAAGAGAATAGTATAGATAATCTTATGCCTCTTCAGATGCTGGGAGGTTGTGCAGCATCAGATGGACCTCTTAGCAATGCAGGTCATGCTATGCAGATCCCATCCATGGAGAGGTTTGCTGACATTTTGGGATTTAGAGCCCTTACAAGATTTTCTTAATGGAAAACAATTCTGTCCATCAGTTCTACTGTTGAACAAAGGGATGTTCACATGTGAACTTGCTGCTTCACTTTAAGCTAAAGGCAAGGGCATGTAGGTGGCACAATTACCAGTGCCTGTAGGAAGCTGCCTCAGAGTTCTTCTGTTACAATTAGCTGATTAAGCTTCCCTTGCATCCAAAGAATACGTGCAGCAAACACAGGCCTGAAAGCCAAGCTACACACGCAGCACAGCCAAGCACAGCACGGGCCAGAACCTAAGTGGCAGATTAGCTTTGGCTAACAGCCAAATGCCCACCCAGCTGCTTGATTCCCTTCTCCTCTGCCTGCGCACTGCTTCGTACTTTCTAAAATACATTTTCCCTGAGGTGGGGGGCTCATCCGTGCCCTGCGGTGGGTCGGTTGGAGCTGTCTGGAACTGGCTGTGTCCAGCACGGGGCAGCCCCGGCCTCTCCTCACAGAGGCTGCCCATGCAGCCCACTCACTGCCTGCACCTCGCTATGGACACCCCATACACTTAGCCCCCAATGCACAACCATCTTCCACTAGCATCACTACAGACGATTAGAAAAAAATCATGGAAAAATACAGTACTGGGGCGACAATATCACTTCTGGTTCAAGAAAGCCTTAGTTGCAACTGACTGGAAGCATATATGAGAGGAGAAACATAATATCATATGGACAGGCTGAGAGAATTGGGGTTGTTCAGCCTGGAGAAGAGAAGGCTCCAGGGAGACCTTTGCAGCCTTATAGTACCTAAAGGGGGCCTACAGGAGAGCTGGGGAAGGACTTTTTACAAGGGCATGTAGTGATAGGAAGAGGGGGAATGGCTTCAAACTGGAAGAAGGTCGATTTAGATTAGATATTAGGAAGAAATTTTTCACTCTGAGGGTGGTGAGGCACTGGAATCGGTTTCCCAGAGAAGTTGTGGAAGCTCCATCCCTGGAGGTGTTTAAGGCCAGCCCCCTGGAGGTGTTTAAGGCCAGCCTGGATGGGGCTTTGAGCAACCTGATCTAGTGGGAGGTGTCCCTGCCTATGGTAGGGGGGTTGGAACTAGATGATCTTCAAGGTCCCTTCCAACTCTAACCATTCTATGATCTGGTAGCAACCCCCTCTGGAGGCAAAACACTGAGCTGCACCCATGTCTCTGTTGCCAGGCTCTCTTCACCATTGCCTTTCTATTTTGTGAAAAATTTGAAAATGAAAGAAGGAAGCATTTGAGCCGTGGTTGCTTCTGTTTGTCCAGCTTGCCTTGTGACACAAGACTTGGGTGAACGCTTGAGCCCCGCACACATGCACAGCAGAAAACTTCCTCACTGATAAAAAGAAAGCCACAAAATGCTTCAGTTTGTCACCCTCTATTGCCATTTGGAAGACTGCAACTTGACCTTGCAATTTATAAACAGCTATGGAGATGGACTAACTATTAGCTTGAACTGAAAAATTCATGAAACTTTCTGGTCTTTTCACCATTTCATGAAGTCAGCAAAAATCCTAATGTTTTATGATGCTTTTAAACTTATATTCAGGATTTTGCCTCAAGGCTTTTATTGCAACAACAGCTAATCTGATTGAGGGGAGACAGAAATGCAACCTTGTTTTTACTCATTATTTTTGTATTGAAAGAAACAGTAAACTGGTATTGTTGAGATGCTGTATTTGTGTTAGACATTTTTTAAACAAATCAACTCTATTGAAGTTCCTGCAATATCTTCAGATATTTACTGAGGTCAGTGAGATTATAGTCTGGTGATTAGTTTAAACCAATTTAAAAGTCAAAGCAATTAGAAGGGGCCACATTTGCTGTCAGCCTTCCACAAAATTACATATCCCATTGCCTTACTGGTGCTGGGACTTATTTTCACACATCTAGGCATAAAATCCTTGTGAAGAAAATGTACACTTTTAAAGTTACATTAATGTTTTATTAGTTATGTTAGTGTTTTATTTAGGATGAATAGCATATTATAAAGATTCTATGAAACATAGAAGAGAGAATGATCTCTGCCCCTTGAGACTGCAATGCAAATTATATTTTTTACTTACACTGCTCTTTTTTAATATTTTTTTTAGTGGCATGAAAACCATTAGCAACAGCATTTAACAGGACAACAAATTGGGTAATTCACACAAAAATAGTGATGGCAGCAATAAATTCCATTTTATGTCCTACCACAGATATGAAACATCTCACCTCTGTGAAGTTAAAACATCAAAAATAAATATTGAAAATTAATCACTATGGTTTGTCTTTGAAATTAGTCTATCCATATCTCCTGTAAATTGACAGAAGTGGAATTTAACCAATCTAGCTCTAGCCATCTTGTTTCCTACTGGTTTTCACAGAATCGCAGAATCACAGAATCACAGAATTTCATAGAAGAAAATAAGCACATACAAAGGGTGAGTCATTCCACCTCTTATGCATATTTCCTTTCTGATGAGGTTCCTCCCTTGAAGGTGATTAGGGGATTGGAGCATCTTTCTGATGAGGAAAGGATAAGGCACTTTGGTCTTTTTAGTCTAGAGAAAAGAAGACCGAGGAGGGGATCTTATCAATACTTATAAATACTTAAAGGGAGGGTGCCAGGTAGATGGGAACAGTCTTTTTTCAGTGGTGCCCAGTGACAGAACAAGAGGTGACAGGCACAAACTTGAACATAGGAAGTTCCATCTTAACATGAGGAGGAACTTTTTTACTTTGAGGGTGGCAAAGCACTGGCACAGGCTGCCCAGAGAAGTTGTGGAGTCTCCTACACTGGAGATATTCAAAACCCACCTGGACGCCGTCCTGTGCAACCTGCTGTAGGTGACCCTGCTGTGGCAGGGTGGTTGGAATAGATGATGTCCAGAGGTCCTTTGCAACTCTGACCATTCTATGATTCTGTGATTCTATGCGGATTTTTTTTTCAAAAAAAGTAGCTTATACAACTAACAGATGTGAAGGGTGGGATTCGATTGCCTAAACGTAAGCAAAAGTTGCTACCTGGGATGTCATAGAGTATCCCACCACACATCCTGCTGCTACTTCAGAATAACATGGGGCCTGGTAGACTCTACATACTCTGTGTCACATCTCTTAACCTTTTGTAGATTATATATGCTGGGTACTTACATTTAGGCAACTGAATCTTGACTTAGGTGCCTATATTAAGATGATCAGATTTATTTTTTAAATTCAAAATACTGTATTGACTGTAAGGGCTACTGGAAGCCCCATAGGTGTTACACCTGGTTCACTCATAGATACTTACAGGTAGACATTTAAATTTAGATAAGTAATGCTGCAGCTGAATCCTACCCAAAGTTCTTAAGCTTAAATGAAATAAATCAATAATTTACTTTTCAAACAAAAAAACAGTTAACCAAATTAAAAAAAAAAAACAAACAAAACCAAAACCACATCCCAAAAGAAAATCAGAACAAACAAATAAAATACACCGCACAAAAAAAATGCATACGCACACACCCTAAAATCCAGGTACTTAGGGTATTTAAAAAAAGAAAAAAAGGAAAAAAATA
>VZSZ01005919.1:34957-52490 GCA_013398815.1 Ibidorhyncha struthersii | reverse complement strand
ATTTTTTTTATGTTTGATGAGTCTTTACTAAATGCTGGCATTTATACATTCCTTGAACAATATAAAAAGGAGAATAATAATAACACTAAGCAACTACAAAATGCAACACAAAAGATTATACTATTCCATCTTCATTAATTTTTTCACAGATCAGAAGGATGAACATGAAAGAACACTGATGTATGCCTCATATTAGATTTTTCCTGCTCCTGTGCAACACCACATTTAAGGACAAAACATTGGCTCTCAAAAGGAGCTTAGGTAACTCAGTTGTCTGTTGGGAACTCTCCAGTTTAGGGAAGAATTTTTCTTTGAAGCTGCATTTTGGCTACAAGGTGAACTACATCTGAAACTTACAGATGTATCTATGTCTCCAAGAGGCAGTGCAATGCAGATAGGTAGAGGGAAGTTCATTTGGGTATGATTGTTCAATTCTGTTTTCCTTCTTGCCTTGTGCAATGGAAGGTTCTGCTAGGGAAGAAAGAGACGTTCTATATGATGTCTGCATGACGTTCTATATGATGCCATATGTTACTATTTTCCCAAATGGGAAAAAAAAATCCCCAAATACTGCTTCTTTTGATAATATCTGCCAACAGAGATAGAACTTTTTTTTTTTGTCTTCTTTATTTCATAGTGAAAAATATTTATAATGCATACAAAATTGAACAGTCACCTAAATTACTTCTTTCACATGCTGCCTTTCATGTCTGGTGTGAATCCAGCTTTTGAGTTAAAGCAAGATAAAGTGCAAGAGAATAAAATCTCAGTGCTCTACATTTCTGGTTATATGACAGACTGGTATCTTGGACCATGGCTGTAAATATCAGAGGAAACATGTTATTAAGCTTTTATAAAACACAGTAACAAGTTTTCATTTAGTGCCACTCTAATGTAAAAAATGCAATACTCCGTAAGCCATTTACTGCCATACTGCTCGATGATAGAGAATTTAAACATAAAGTCTCAGTTCTCCTACATGAAGACCCTGTAAAATTAGAATGTCTGGGTTAAATATAATTCAGAGACATAGATGATTAGATTAAAGATGATTAAAGGCAGTTTTGACTCACAGAAGTGTGATTTTCTAATGTTAGTATATGCTGCAGGGGACCAGTCCCGTAAATAAAAAGTTACCAGCAACCTTTATGTTTCTTGAACTCAAACCATGGCCTCACCTGCATGTCTCTTAAATGTCAGTTTGACTTTCATAACTTTTTCTCATTTGTATTTAACAAATAAAATGGTTACTTGTTTGCACCACACCATTTTGATTGCCAAAAAAACACCACTGATTTTATTTTGTTTCCATATGCTTCAATTAGTTTATTCAAAATAACAAAATCCCACAGTATGTAAATGATCCAGATTGAAAACAGGAACATCAAATTAAGCTCCTTCACATGCAACAACACTGGCATATTTAGGTATAGACTGTGATTCAGAGTAGTAGAGAAGCACTGTCTCTCCTCCCACTATATAAGGAGTAGTAGGCTACAGAAATGGTTCCCTATGCCTTATTCCATTTCCATAAATTGCATGAGGGAACAGGTAAATCTTTCAACTCTGTTCAGCTGGATGGTTTGTGCTACTTGAGATTCCCCAGGTTATTCTTTATAGAGTCTCACTGCCTGTCCAAGGAGTGAAAGGTCTTTACAAACAACCCGTGCCACATTTATCTGTCATATCTCTGTGGGCTTTGATACACAACATTTTTTACTAAGTGTCTAGGCAACTGAATTGTGTTCTCAGACTTCTATGGGTATAATGACCATAGGTCCTACAATTCATTTTCTCCTGCTTCCGAGAGAAGTGCTGTGTTCCATGTGGTTTTTTCGCCTTGCTCTCCTCATGTACACAGGAAGGAAGAGAAGATTTGACAGAACTTTAGTAGCCTAACCTGCTAGACTGTGCTGAGAAAACCCTCCATTCATGGCTTCCCAGCCTCCTCCAGGGCTCCCCCCTACCCTGGCCATGGCCCAGGACCCCATTTCAATTCTCCAGGGCTGTCAGCCCCTGGCCCAGTGATACCGCGGCAGGGCCGATCTCCAGCTCACCACTGCCCTGCCCTGCCCGCAGCCCATCCTTGACCTGTCCCTGTTCCTGTGGAAATGTCTGATGCCCAGGACTGGGGCTGCCCCGATGCTCCTGGTTGCACTGCTCTTGACAGCTCCTTGGCAAGCCATACTGATGTTTCCTGAAGTAAGAAAAGGTTTAGGAGAGAAGTTTGGCAAACCTCCTATCACTCCCGGTAGGTTTCCCAGAGCTCTGCAGAAGACCCTGTAAAAGGGAAGCCAAAAGAAACACCCAAAAGATAATTTCCCTCCACTGAATGACAATAGGGTTCAGATCTGAAGAAAAGAGGATTTGCAAAGACAACGCAGAAAATTTTCCTCGCTGTGGGACCTATTCCAAATCTATACAATCTTTGTAAATTTACTATCCTTAAAAGAACCTGTATTATTCTGCTTTTATTCCTGTCTCCTTTCCTAATTATATGAGCTGAAACTGGCTTTTATACTGCATTTTCATCAGTTATGATAAATAAGGAGCTCTTAAATAAGGATAAATAAGGAGTGTTTGCTTGTTGGCAGACACTCATTCTCCGGTGCTTCAGTGGATCTTATGCTGTAGATGGGTGGACACCAACATGGGAAAAGATCCCTGAATTCTATTAAAAAAACTATGCCTTATGAAGAGGCTTTTTGTGATGATGAAGAGTTTTTAGGTGGCATCCATTTTATCAACTAATTCAAGCTATACTATGAATTATCCAAGAATAGTAATTAACCTGAATCTTGACCTATCTGTGAAATAAATGACTTTGTGATTGTTGAAGATCCCTTAGGTAGACAAAGCCAATATCAATCAAATGCAGTAGTGTCAGCCAAGCCAGGAATATTTTTATAAGATAACTTCTTTAATTTTTTTATCTGATCTCTAAGAGACAAACAAAAATAACCCTGATACTAAACCTGTCCAAATCAGAGGACAAAAAATACCTTTATTTACTTGCTCTATCAGGCCAAATTTAAACTGTACAGAGTTGATTTATAATTTTCTGCTTGTAGTAAATACTGTTTATGATTGAAAATAATCAATTTTTAGCTCATATTATTAGAGATAAATAGATTTTGTGTATTAACTCCAGAGAGATAATGAATGTGAGAAATGAAGTATGGTGTTGCTTTATTATGCAGAACAAAAAGCCAAACCAGAAAAAAACAGGGAGGAACTCAAGCTCCCCTGACCTCAAAACCCAAGATTCATAACAGTAAGAGCAATAATTATTCTGATCAAAATGCAGGGTGGAGTGTTTTGGTCAATATTAAAGATCAAAAGAGAAAAATGTTTCACTATATAAAAAACACACTACTGAACAGACATTTCAACAATTTGATATCTTATTAAAAAAAAAAAGAATTTGAAATGGCACTATGACATAAAATAGTCAAAATTTAACATATACTCAACTGTCCAGCATGGACAATATTTAATTCTTTATGCAAGACTTAGAAGGACGATTTGGGCAGTAATGTTACTTTTGTATAGAAGTAAAAGGTTTGATAAAAGTGTCATATGTACTTGTTGCAGTGGAGTTTCCTCTGAAAGGCACACGATCCAAGAAGTTTGCTTTTTTTTGGCGCAAACCATGTTGTTGCAGATAAAAATATTCTAAAAAGCCAAGAAAAGCTTTTATAACATTAAAACATTATATGGGTTTATATTTGTATAATGCTTATATAGGAAGACAAAAGCTGTTTCACCATCATGCAAAGCCATAACTTATTCCCTGTTTCCATTTTTTTTTTTTATTAATATAAAGCAAAAGTATATGAAGAACCCTCCTTAATACCACTTGAGACATGCACATCAGGTAGTGGAAAGATGGAGTCAAACGATTCAATTCACTTGTACACATTTTTGTGTCAACTGAGATGCTATTGGTTATTTTGGGTATCACACGGGGCTGGCAGATATGACTCAAATTTTAAAGTGACATCCTGAGTAAAGCATCTCAGATGCCTGTGTATGGGCAACTGAAATGGGCTGAAAGACTAAGATTCATTTCCATGTTCCACACATCCAACTCCAATTTTATTTAAGTGGATGTGTCTATATGCAAATTAGGTGAGCTATGAGTTTGCAATAGTAAGAAATGCAATATGAGATTCAGTTACTCCACGCATAGTTACCAGCTGTCATTTGAAATACTCTACCTCATCTGACTTCCAGCTGGCATTCCTAAGAACTTGGCTCTCCAGCAAGCTCCAGCTCATGTCTACCATTCCTTGGTGTATATTCCTCTCAAAAGGTACTAGATTTCTACACTGCCTCTGGCTTGAAACTCCATTCAACTCGTGATATATCTAAAGAAAAAGAAATCTGAGAGTCCATGGCTGAATTAAGTTTTCTTATTTCATCAAAGTGAATGGATTTTACAATAAGGGAGTTCTTGTTTCTTTTACAGTTTTCCCTCCTCTATACCAAAAGCAACATATTATCTTTGAGTCAATGGGAAATTTCACTTGTATAAATCTGGTTTTCACATCAAATAAATGAATAATCTTACAGAATAAGACTAAACCTAAAACCTATCCTTGAAAAATTCCACTAGTAACCTCCCTGTACAGTTAAGTTCTTCCTTTTAGCACCGTTCACTGCCTCTCTCCAAAAGTCAGTTACTGCATACCCTTGTGCTCCATTTGGCTAGTAGATTTTCATGCAGCACCATATGAAATACTTTTTTGATTACAGGTAGATTAAGAAAATTTCTTAGAATCATAGAATGGTTTGTCTTGGAAGGGACCTTAAAGATCATCTAGTCCCAACCCCCCTGCCACAGGCAGAGACACCTCCCACTAGACCAGGTTGCTCAAAACCCCATCCAGCCTGGCCTTGAACTCTTCCAGGGATGGAGCTTCCACAACTTCTCTGGGAAACCTGTTCCAGTCTCTCATCACCATCAGAGTAAAAAATTTCTTCCTATTATCTAATATAAATCTATCCTTTTTCAGTTTAAAATCATTAACCCTCATCCTATTGCTACACTGACCGATAAAGAGTCCCTCCCCATCTTTCCTGTAGGCCCTTTAAGTACTGGAAAGCTGCAATAAGGTCTCCCCCGAGCCTTCTCTTCTCCAGGCTGAACAACCCTAACTCTCTCAGCCTGTCTTCATAGGAGAGGTGCTCCAGCCCTCTGATCATCTTTGTGGTCCTCCTCTGGACTTGCTCCAACAGGTCCATGTACTTCTTATGTTGGAGGCCCCAGAGCTGGATGCAGTACTCCAGGTGGGTTCTCACAAGAGCAGAGTAGAGGAGCAGAATCACCTCCCTTGACCTGCTGGCTACGCTTCTTTTGATGCAGCCCAGGATATGGTTGGCTTTCTGGACTGCACGTGCACATTGCTGGGTCATGCTAAGCTTCTTATCAACCAACACTCCAAAGTCTCTCTCCTCAGGGCTGCTCTTGATCCGTTCTCCACCCAACCTGTATTTGAGCTTGGGATCTTGCACTTGGCCTTGTTGAACTCCATGAGGTTCACATGGACCCACCTCTCAAGCCTGTCAAGGTTCCCTTGGATGGCATCCCTTCCCTCCAGCATGTTGACTGCTCTGCACAGCTTGATGTCATTGGCAAACTTGCTGACAGTGCACTCAATCCCACTGTCCATGTCAATGACAAAGATGTTAAACAGCAGTGGTCCCAATTTACATTCCTGTTGCCTAGAAAATCAATTGTCCTTCTGAAAAACAATATCAAATTAGTTTATCACAATCTAAATATGACACCTATTTTTGATCGTGTCTCATCTTTTTTTTAAAGCTTTTGCAGAAGAGCTGTAAACCACTGACATGAGATTACCAACTCTGTAGTGACTCTGATCACTCTCCCACCATGTTAAATAAAGATATTATGTTTGCTGTAATTAATTTGTTTGATTCACTGTGATTAGTCCCTTAACATCATCATTTACTGTGATCAAAGTGAACAAAGTACGCCATCATCAACTATTTTGACTGCAGCAAAATAAATCTTAATTTCTGTTTCTACTATAAGCAATGACTGGTATACATACAGTTGTACTCTTTTAAGGTTATTACTGGAATAAACCTAGCAACTAACTTGAGATTATGTCCATTTCAATAAGTAGAAGTTATGGAGGCCTCTTATAAATTTTAACCCTGAAATAATGGACTACATAAAGATTCGAAGACAAAGTGAGTGCTATATAAATGCCTTCTTGTATATTCTGCCTTAACAGTCTCCTTCACATACATTAGTTCAAAATACATGTAGACATAGTTTATTGCTCTTGATAATTTCAGCGTTGGGTATTTTTTTTTTTACAGAAATTAGCAATACTGTATAGGGTGTTCTTAAAACCAAGTTCTCTGCACACAGTAATCAATTTTGTTCTTTATCTGTATCTAATCTCCACAGCTGTTGTGTTGAAGCTATTTCAGGCACCTAAAGTTCGGAGAGGCAGATAATTATCTTCATAGATTCATAGAGGTTGAGCCAAAAGGGATTATTTGATCATTTTGTCAAGCCTGGAATATACTGTAGGCCATTAAACTTCATCCAGTTTTGATATCTGTTGAAAATGAGCTGTGATGATCAGTATTTACTATTATTATTTTTATTGATCATATTGTTATAACACTACCCAAAGGCTGAAGAGGAAAAGAACTACTCTGAGATAAGAATTGGATAAACATAGATTACTTGATGATCTCTGTCTTGAAGAGTTTACAGTCAAGATAACAACAGCCTGGAGTTGGAGAATGGAATGTTAAATGCACTGCACAATAATCATATGATGACAACAGACAACACATTAGTTGCATTATTTCATTTTATTTTTTCCTAAGTTAGAGGAATGTAGCTGTAGTTAAGGTATATGGAGAATAATGCCAAACACAAAAGGACAGACCAATATGAATGAAAGGAACTTAGGGCTGGAATTAAATTATTATGAAAAGATACAGTATGCCTTTGTATTTTTCCTCAGTGGCTAAGTGTGCTGACTGTTCAGGAAGAACAAAAAGCAGGACTCAGTGAGTGGAAAAGTTCTCTTTATTTATCCATTTCTTATGTTTGGCAATGTAGAACACAAAAAGTCACATTTAGTAGAAATATTCCAGTTTTATTCCATATTAGGCATTTCTTCTCCACTGCCGATTTGCCTATTTCCATAAGATATGGTATACCTAGAAACACAAATGCTTTTGAGAAGGTACTTTTCAGTATCCTGTTCCCTCACAAAACCCTCAAAAAAATCCCACAGATATAACAAAAAGATCTTTACTTATGTTGTTGGCACAGTGTTTGTAAATTATTGTCAGATACTGTACAAGATATGTCACCTTTGTTTTGAATAGGCAGGAATATTTAACTGTCTTTTCTAGTCCAAACAATCATGCTTGTAATGTAATTCTGCAGTTCTGACCTTACCCACTTTGATAGGTTTCTCTATGAATAAGACTGTTGATACATTGGACTGCATTCTGCTGCTTGTAGTAAGTGTTAGATTTAGAGATGATCTAGAAAGAGCTTGGCTGCATAGATTTCAGAATTTATATTTCAGCATCTATTAAAATAATGGAATTCTCAACAAATCATCATAAAGTATATTCACGTTTGGTCTCTAAGGCTATTTTCTTTATGGGCATGGTGCAAAACTTCAGTCCTTAAAACAGTACATAATATGCAACATCCTGATTATCATGTCCTAAACTCAAATGAAATAAAAGCATTCATTTTTATAAATCACAGAATCACATAATCTTGATGCTAGAGTATATTAAAAGGTTTTCACCGGCACAGGATACGTTGGACAGTGGCAATGGTATAATCATACGGAAAATTACATTTCCCTTGTGAGAAACAACTGCAAAACTACGCTCTGAAAGAACTTTCTTTGCTGATAGTAAGAGTTCTAACTTCTTTGGTGAAATAAATAAAATCACTTTTACTGTCAGCTGATTTGACTCCACTGGGGTGAGAGTGAGAGAAAAACAGGCAGCACTTTACTGTGTTCTTGTGCACGAATTAAATTGCTTATCAAGGTAAAGAAAATGGCATTAAGTAACTACAACTAGCAATATAATTTGATCATTTGTAATAAAGATGCTGTAAATGTCCTTGAAAAGGAAAAAAAAAACCAAACAGCTTTCAGAGCTCAAGTTAACATTTTTCTTGCCCTGGCAGAAAGAAATGTGGGGTTATTTTTTCCTATAGAAAGAATAAACCTGGGACAGCTCTTCTGATCTGGTGCCTAAATAGATTTATTGCCCAAAGACCAGGCTGTTGATTTACATTTGTCAAGCAACCTTGAATTCTGGGCTACAGTTTTATGAGTCCATAACCAGTTTCACACGACAACAAATAACTGATCTTCAACATTGAACCTGGGGTAGTGATCAATGAATTCTCAGGCACTCAACCTACTTGTCTCAGCACAGGAATAGATAAACCAAACGGCTTGGTTCCACAAGTACTACTTATGTAGCCCTGCACCAACACTAACAGATCCTGCTTTATAGTCTTCAGTAGCCATTTCATGTAAACAGAGCCATACTGACTCCAGCACAACATAGATATGTCTTCAGTCATCCTCACCCTGTTAGAACCCATATGATTTATGGATCTGGGGCTAGCACAGACAAAGATAGATAAATGAAAGGGCCAGCATGGACATCTCTATGAAATTTTCTACTGAAGAGAGGAAAGATGAGGAAAAACAACACAAAGCTTCTATATCCTTATGCTAAGAAAATCTCCAAGAGCATGGATGGGATGAGAAAAAGAGATGAAAGACTCTTCCAAGGGTCTGTCTGGGTACTTGTTTTTCCTCTGACCTTCCACTTCAACAATAAGAAAACTAAGCTAGGTCAGCATAAAACACTATGTGAGAGGACGATTTAGAGAAAACTAAGTGAAAGAAATGGATTTTGTATTTAACTCTGAAAGCTGTGAAATCTGAGCTCATTTCACAAGCTCATATCAGTTGTAAAAGAGAGTTCCTTGATCTCCATGTAGCTCTTGCAATAGTTCTATCTCCTGTGCTTGCAAGTCTTTCCTTCTTGACAGAAAACTTTACAGGTTCTCTTGATTGTAAGAGCTGTCAAGGGAGGTCATGATTTCTGAAAAGAAAAGCTTTGTCCTTTTCTATGGAAGGCTCTGAATATTAAGATAAACTATAAAATGGATCCTGTATTCACTAAGAAGGCAGTGCACATAGAAATGCAAGGGGTGATGTGTTCAGAGACCTATGCGTTACTGAGAAGATGGGTTGATGCATTTTGAAACTTTTTCTTTTTTAGTGCCTGCTTGGATTCATTCCCAGACATAATGAGTTGCAATAATAGAGTCTGAGGGTCAAGAAAGTATGGCATACTCTGGCAAACTTTATTCCTGATATTCCGAAGTTACTCCATGTTTAAACCAGTATAAATGAGAACAGAATGCGGCCTTATTTTCTTTTTGTTATTATTTCAAGATTCAAATAATTTGAGAACTCATAAAATAAGAACGCAAATTTTATTCTAGCTCTTGATATAGCACATTTGTTAAATCTGGTTTCTGGAAAAACTTCAATCTAGTTGTGTTTAATGCAGCACTTGCAGCTGTAAATGCCATTGAATTAAAGTAGGTGAAGAGCTGATACAGATTTTTAAAAAAAATCTGTGCTTTTATTACAGTTGGTAATATGGAAGAGGAAATAATAACATAGAAAAAGGAATTGTGCACATCAGTGTCATCTATTGGAAGCCTGCAGCACTAACTTGTGCAATTTGTTATCTCTACAGCAAATACCTATTTGTGCATAAAATTACCTATTTGTGTAAAAAATTATGTCTTCAGTTTTCCTATTTATTTTTCCACTTTGAAATCTGACACCTGTGATATGGCTTGTTATTAGTATTGCTTCAAAAAATTATGCCATATGCTTATTTAAAAGAATTTGTACTGCAACTGGAAACTGATAGGCTTCAACTAATAAACAAAAGGAAAAAATGTTAAAGTAGAATAGGATACACTATTTCAGTTGGAAGGGACCTATAATGATCACCTAGTCCAACTGTTTGACCAATTCAGGGCTGACCGAGTTAAAGCATGTTATTAAGTACATTATCCAAATGCCTCTCTTAAACACTGACAAGCTTGGGGCATCGACCACCTCTCTAGGAAACCTTTTCCAGTGTTTGACCATCCTTTTGGTAGAGAAAGGCTTCCTGATGTCCAGTCTAAACCTCCCCTGATGTAGCTTTGAACCATTCCCATGAATTCTATCACTGCATACCAGGGAAAAGAGAGCAGTGATCAACAGCTGTTTTCAATCAAGGCCTGTTTTTCCATATCTCTTGAACAAATTTTGTCATGCCTTAAAGTGGTGTGACTAGGAGCAACTTCTTCATTAAATCCGACTTCATTTAAAGACATAACCAGACCCACAGATATCTTCGTCTACATTCTAGATGAACTCAGACAGACATTGGTGTTCTGAGTAGTGAAATTAGCACTGTCTTTTATGCTTCACAATGAGAAAATTCACAGAAGTGGTGGAAACTGCAGACAAGTTGGCCTTCTAAGTTCAACAGACCAATACAGGTCACTATATATCAGAAATAATATATTTTCTCAATGGTATTATGTCTATCATTTTCTAGTGTACTATTTAAGATACCTCAGCTTATGCTTAATGAAAGAAATAACTCATTCAAGTACCCTGAAGGAATCCTTCTTTAGACCCAGATTAGACTAACGTAGTGTTTTGGGGTCCAACTACATAGTCCCAGGGCTAAAAAAGAATGGGGAATTGAATTCTGCTTCACTGAAATGTCAAATGAATTACTGGTTGAGTCACAAATGTTTTCAGGAAAACTTTCCCCATTTTTAGCGAAAAGTCCAGGAGAACATTTAGCCTCAATTTTTGTTCAATTTTTAAAGAAATTAGAGCCAAACTTCAACTAATACTGTAACATGGGATTCATGTCTGGAGTTTTGGATTGGATGGCAAATATTTCCATTATTTTGAAGGCATTTGGATTCAAAGTTTTATCTGTGCTCATGGTACTAAACATTACTAGTTCTCTTAGTTTAAAACTATTACAAAAGCACTACAGTCACTCTATATATTCCTAAACATATAGTCAAAGAGAACATACTACATATTAGTCATTGCATTATTTTGTTGACCTCTATAAATAGGTATGATTGTTTTAAGGGATGCAATGCTTAGGATTCAGTTCTGGCACTATAATGGCATAAGATAGATATCATTAAAATACCAAGTCAGCATTCAGACAAAGTACCAAACAACCATGCTAGAACACTGTGTATTTTAGTTTTAGTACGGCAGATTTCCTCTGATACGTTTAGAGTTGAGTTTTACAATGGGAATTTAATGGTTATATGGCCTGCTAGTGACACATCCAATAATGAGGGACACTCTGAATCATTGCTAATGCTTCCTAACCTTCCTTTGATTACTTGTATTTGTACTGCTGCAGGAAGTAAGGAAAACAGAACTACCACATGGGATTTACCTGTTGCTGTCACAGTCATGAAGAGTTACCTACTAAATTGCTTCCAGAACACTGGCAGAGGGAGCACTTTGGCTGTCTCAAGCTGGTAAAACTCTATTAGTGAACAATTTTCACATATAATGGCTGCAGGCTACTCCAACACAGAAATTTACCAATGCTTCAAAATGGATTATAGCAGTAATATTGAGAGACCTGACCCTTTACTTGGCAAGTCACTGCACCGATCTTTTCTGCAGTCTACAAATCTGTAAAATGGGGAGAATAATAGTTCCCTCTTTTATAAGGTGCTTAGAAATCTAAGATCACAACCTTATAAGATGGTTTGTTTACAACAGACATCAAAAGGGCATCAAACCCATCAATTTTAAATGAACATTAATCACATAAAATAGATTTCTCTTATTATAGTCCAGTTACATCATCATAACCAATCAATCACTCAGGGTTTTCTAATTTATTTTTTTTATTCTTTTTTTGTGTGTATGTAGGTGTTACTATAAAGAAAGTCTGTCTTTTATAAGATTAATGGAACACTAAAGAAGTTCCAGCAGCAGCAGCTGTAGCAATACCAGCACAGGCTGAAAGAACTGTGACTTAACCCAGTGCTTTTAAGTGAGGTATAAGTCAAACATAAGACCAGTTCACTTTATCAAAATTGCAAGATCAAGATGCCTCTTGCCAGTCACCTTTTCAGAAATGCAGACAAATCAAAGACAAGCATTCTTGATCTGAAACAAACACAACCTTTGAGCCTGGACAATACAATGGGTTGCACTGTATATCTCACAGTTTGTAAAAGGTTATATTTAATAAATGCTGTGCAGGGTGAATAGCTAGTTTGAAATCATAAACAAATAAAGAAATAATTTTTTTAGCCTAATCTCTATGTCTACTATGAGGCAACATAAAAGACAATGTAAGCATATACCTAGGTGTTCTCAGGGTGAGAGGCTAATATAATGAGGGTTAATTTGTTTTCAGCTGCTTTCCCACTTTGGAGGAAACATGTCTAAAATTCTGACTCTTGTGCCTCATTCCACTGAGACTTACACCATTTATGGTACCTTACCATCAGGTAAATCCCGAGCTTCAGACACAAAAATCAGATTATGTGAATTGAATTGTGGTAGCTTCATTACCTGAAAAAATCAAATTTCATTCATATATCTCTGAAGTTTTGACTTTGAATTTTTGTAGTGTGGTTCCAATGTGAGTCTGGAAAACTTTCCTGAAATACTATCTGTATGCAACTTACTTGTGTTGGCTTTCTATAGACATCAAAACCAACATCCCCTTACGGACAACAGCATAAATATTTGCTGGAGTAAATGATGTGCTAATGGGATACATGACAAACAAGTTCAATTTGCTGCTTTTATGTTTCTATTCTGTTCTGTTTATGTTCTGTTCACATGGGTGTACACAACTTACCCTCTCTACAATATATTAGTTTTCCACCTACAAACAGACTGAGCCTTGACTTTCAGTTATTATGTCAAAGATGTAGTTAACTACGGTATTAACTTGTGAAACCCATGAGAGCAATGCTGCAATTTCCTGATAGTAAAAAGAAAGAATGAGAAGAATGAGAAGAATTCAGTTAACCAAATATAGGAATCTACTGCCACCTGGGACACCCAGAACAATCTGTCTGACTTAGCTGCCAGCTCAGAACAAGGGCAGGATTCAGTTATCTTAATATAGGTGACTAAAGTCATATAAAACAGAGCAGGGTGATAGTATGAAACAGGCATCTGCATAGCCTACCAAATGTGACACAAGACTTAAAAGAAAACCATTAACTTTTTGGAGTGGTCACTAGAGACCAAGTAGGACACTTCATAATAGCTAAAATGGCATAAGGAGGCCATGGGGCAACTGAATTTTGCCCCAAACTTAGAGGACAATTCAGCTCACTCTAAATTAGTCATAGGGCAGGATTCAGTTCTTAAACATAGGTTTTCAATGTCATTTTAGGTGCCTTACAGTATGGCATCTGGCATCCAGCTGCTGCAGAAGCGAGTTTCCCTTAAATCCCATGATGTTCTTGTCAACCTCTGCAGTTCTAGGAAACTGAGTCTGCCTGGCCAGCTGAAGGCTAGACAAGATGCTCTGATATTTCAAATGGCTACCAGTGTCTATCAGCTGTTAGGGAAATAAAGAAAATAAAACTAACATTTTTTTTCATGAATTGCACCAAAGAATAAAAGACTAATTTATACCACTGATAATGTTTGTCAGATACATACACAACTCCTTCTAGTTGATTCTGTGGCTGAGGATATTACCCAGTACCCTCTGTATTTCCTTGTTCCGTTTCTTCCTAATATTAGAGATTTTTTGAAGCTCAGTTCTGCTAGAATATATAGTGATTTTTCAAATAGAAATTTTGAAAAGTGAGTAAGAACAAAGACTGTAAAAATCCTTTTTTCTCTAGAACATGTTAGCTTCTCAAAAAAAGCATTAACATCCAATAGCTAAGCTGTTAATTAACAAATGTTTTCTTTCTTTCTGTTCACAAATTACTGAAGGATATATCCTTGTATTTACTCATTAGTCAAAATGTTAGGTTCACCTATTAATCTTTGAACTACAGTTTCTTTGGAGACATCTTCTTTCACCTTGTAAAATTTGAAGTATATTGGTGAATTTTTAAAATCTCTTTAATGGCTTTCTTACTCCATGACCATAGCACATAGTTCAGCATGCAGTGCAAACTTTTCAGCTAAATATAAAACCTGAAATATACATAAAAATTTGCTCATGTTATGGGTATGTGGGAGTTTACTAGGAATAATGCAAGGATTTTTTATTCAGCAAGACGATAGATGGCCCTGGCCGAACACATTTCAGAAGGCTAAAATTGTCATATTTATCTGATTTATAATGATAAAAGTGAGATTATTAGGCTTGTGTTCAGTCAGTTCACATACATATCACATAGTAAATAATCCCTCTATCTCACGATATCCTATAAATTTATATCAAAACACACAGTTGTACCAACTCTTCTGTAGTAAAAATTCTTGGTGTTTTTATGTTTTTCTTGACAAACTGAGGCCAATATCTGCATGCCCAAGGACATCAAACATAAAATTGCTTGTATAAAGAAAAAGGTTATGTGTAAGATCCTTCTCAATGTAGTCTGGTATCACAGAGCAGGAAGGGTGATTTGGATTAGTTAGACAGTGAAAACTGATCTGTTGAGGAGAGAGTATTAGAAGGTCAATGACAGAAGAAAAGTTCTCTTGGTTTGAAGGAAGATGGGCGATGGAGCAAAAACCCTTCAAATAAGCATTCAAAATGCTCATAGCTTTCACAAATCAAAGCTACAAACCTTTTGAGTTTTGTATATTGCTTTTTGACACCCTTAAACTTTATCCTATGATGTGTGAAAGTGCTGTAGACTCCTTACTGTTAATATAAAAAGGCAAACACAAATCAATACCTTCCTCTTTAGTAAGCAGTAATGTTGGACAAGTGCTGTCTGCCCCCTGATAGTGTATAATATTGCTTGTTGGCTGAAGATAAGATTGATTTACTTTCCCTTCAAATTCTCCTCATACGTTTCCTGGTACAGTACATTCATTTTTGAGAGAAGAGTAAATGAATTGCTGGCTTAGAGATGACACATACCTGTGGTCTCATATAACAGCTGTTAACATCCTTCTTGGAGAACAGGCAGATTATTTCCATGAGGCTGTCATCCTTCTCTGTCTCCACCTTAGTAACTAAAGCCTTTTCTTCTGTTCAAAAGACATGCAGTCACAAACAATGCAGATGGAACATACCTCAAGGTTACTTGTATGTTACTTACGGAAAGAAAGCCAGACGGTGAGCTCAAGAATTGAACCCCTCCATGGACCTAAGCAGGAGTTTTGGTGCAGCGCACAAACTACAGTTTTCTGCCAGAGCAGAGGTTGCTCTAGCAAAACATACAAGCAGTTTGGTCATAATTATCCAGATGATCACCCTATCGGTCACCTGTTTAAGTATTTTTGTCCTTGTCCTTTCTGTCTAGATCTTTCTGTCTTGCGTGAGAGCAAATCATCATGTCTTTTCTGAAATCCTTTTTACTGTGATGCAGGCAAATAGGATGATTTTGTGTTTCTTAATTTATAAACCCTTTTGCATTGCTGAATGCACTTGTTGATACCTTTACTAATTGCAAGTCTTGATTTATAATTTTACCAAACGTGATTAATCATAAACTGTGGAAATTTAACCACTATATTCTAGCAACACACGCGCACACACACACACACACACACAAACCCAATCCCTTATTACATCTATGTCACACAGTAACTGACAATGTAACATTTAAAGCAGTATCGCAAAGTACATATGTGATATTTTTTCGGTGAGCGCTTGATCAGCAGACTTTCAAGGCTCAGACACAAAATTTATGTTAACTGAACCACAGACTGGACCTATATCCTGATCTCTCACATTGCTTAACAGTTGGCTTGCTCCCTAACTGTTGTCCTTAAAGCAAATCTACCATAGATGGGAGCTTCACTCATAACAAATGCTTGTGTAATGTAGTCTTAAAAGCCAAGATAGACAACTTTTTTACAACTTCTAGAGGCAATCTATGTCAGAACTTCACTATTTTTTCTATTAGAAAGGTTTTCTTAGTATCAAGACTGAATCTTATTGCTGCAATTTTAGCTCATTACATCTTACCCTATATTGCAACCTGTTTTTGATAAGCATTGTTTTCTTGTATAGGAAATTGTGCCAAGAGTAGCAATAATATTTGCTATTACTTCTTTATTTTTGATCATAAAAGAGGACAACATGCAAAAAATTATTCTTCCCAAACTAAATATACTTGCACACATGTGTCTGTATATATTGATGTTTGAAGATTAAATTTTTTAAGGCACAGCAAAAATTTGGACAGTTATGTATTGATTTTTAAAAAATTGGTTTAATATAGTTTCCTTCTGGAGGTAAATTAGTTATATGCCTAAGTGACCCACAGTAATTCTTAACTCTGAGAATAACGAATACTATGAAAAGTTTCTAAGCATAAAATGCCTTACATTCTCCCCCATCTTGTACAGTAAGCACGCTGTGAAAGAGGAAAAAACCCCTATGTGCTTTTTTTATTCCTCTTTTTTTTCTCCCTCTTTCTCTCAATAAATTGTAGGAGGACATTAAACTAGTTGGACCTTTGTGCTGAAACTGTTATCCCTTTTCCTCTTTACAGAAATGGGCATGTCAAAAGACTGCAAAAGTTGTAGTTATGTTACACCAGAATACAAAATGGTGTATTGGATCTTCTTAAAAGAAACAGGGGAAGAGAGTCGAGAGTGACAAACAAACCACCTCTGCCAACTTCTGGCCACTGTGTTCTAGAGCAGATCATTGCTTCCTATCTAGTTCTAGTTTCCTTTGGGTTTTGGTCAGTGTTTTCCTGGGCTGCAGCAAACTGCACACAATCTTTCTAAATTTACAGGAGAGTCTCCTTTCTACACATTAAGGTTTTAGATCAGGTCTGATTTCCAAATCTCATGCTCCTTCTTTGTCACTGCTTCTTCTGTATGCTTCTTCTCATGCATCTCCCTCCCCAAAATCAGCAGGCTTCTATCAGGAATGCTTTCCCTTTCTCCAAAGTTAGAAACCTGCTTTTGTTTTCACCAGAGTTGTGCCTTCCCTGGTGAACAGAGAATGAGTCATTTTCCTGAAAAGAAACATTTTCCTTTAAGTTTCTTACATGTTACTTTGATGTGACATTCTTTGCTAAACCTTACTACCTTTTTTCCCTCTTCTCTGGCCCTGTACATTGTTACTCAGTATATATCAGCACGAGCCACCACTGCCTCAGGACAAAAACCCCAAACAATCCTACTCTTCCTCTGCTTCTCTGTATATTACCATCATCTCATTTGAGCTGGTGCACATATCCGTACAGCTAGCCAGTGAACCGCCAGGAGGAAATAAACTGGGTTAAAATCTTTCTTACTGG